>JAGDQO010000091.1:1272500-1301674 GCA_018342035.1 Solanum appendiculatum
ATAATTGTATATCTATATGTACAATTTGTATTTGTATAGTTTGTATTTGTATATGTATAAGAGAGGAGAGAGGCGAGAGAGAGAAAAAGAGGAGAGAGGCTCACGTAATTATAACTGAAATTAGGGGTGTCAATGGTACGGTTCGGTCGGTTATTTTTTAAAAATTGTACTATCCCAATTTTTTGGGTATTTTATAATATGTAACCAAAATTAGATTTTTTAAACCATCTCAATCATATCGGTTTCTCTTCGGTATCAGTACGGTTCAGTTAATTTTCATTTTTTTCTTTTAAAATATCACCTCAAAATATACTACTATTAAAAAATTTCTTTCGCAAATATTTTCTCGAAGAAACACTTTAATTCTTCACCAAGAAGACAAGAATTTAAAACCTTGTAGCCGTATTGTTTGATCTTAAACATTTAATATGAGTGTTTACATATGTTTTGTTGTATTGTTTGATAGAGCATTTATTAAAGTATCTTTTATTTTTGAGAAAATGGTCTAAAGCCCCCCCAACCTATACCCGAAATCCCAACTACACACTCCAACTTCACGGGTGTCTTATTACCCCCCTGAACATTTTATTTCTCTATTTACTACACACTTGAGTGCTGACCTGTCATAGGAGGTGAGAACACCTCCTTTAGGCGCGTTAGAAGAGGAAAAAACGTTAGAAAAAGTAATAAAATTGGGAGATGGGCAATGGTCATCTTCCCCAAATTAAATAAACCATTGTTCCTTCTTCCCCACCATTAATCCTTATTTCTTCATCAATATTTTGACGATTGTTATACAGATTTGAACTTGATTTGGAAAAAAATCAATCTGGATATTCAAAATCATTTGAATCCTAAAAAGAAAAAATATTATTTACTAATAGATCCTTTAATTATGGATCTTAAATCTCAATCAATCAACTACATCTCAAAATTGGTATATTATCAATGGTTCAATCGCCGGTAAATCAACTTCTCCTTTTCAAAATTGTCGCCGGCATTGACGACGACTATGACGTGAAGCACAATGTCGGCTCCTCTTCATCTCCCCTAAGAGGATCTGCTAACCTCCATTAATGGCAACATCACTGCCTGTGTTTGTCCTCTCTCTTTCCTTCCCCTCACTTTTTTTCTTACTTTATTTTCAGATTTTCCGATGAGCAAAGTAATTTGAATATCCCTCTATGAGTTTCGCCATCATTATTCACCTCTCTTCCTCACAAGTGCAACTCCAATAATTTTTTTGTGTTTGCAATGATGGTGAATGTATCTTTGGTGTATGAAGGATGGTGAGAATATAGAAGAAAAGGATAAATAATTATATAAAAAGTCAAAAAAAAAAATTAAAAAATAAAATTTCTACTTGTCAAGTGCGTGATATTCACATATCAACATAGATCTGGTTGTGGCTTTTGAAGGAAGTAATTATTTCAGGTTTAAACACTCTAGGGGGGGTCATAGGACCCCCGTGAAGTTGGAGTGTGTAGTTGGACTTCGGGTATAGATTAGGGGGGTTTTAGACTGTTTTCTCTTTAATTTTTAAACCTAATTAAGTAAAGGCTAATTGAAGAGCAAAGACCCAAAGTCGTCTAGTCACCAGAGGCGGTTATATTTATATTTGAAAAATGTTATAAAATATATTTATATATTAAATTTAACATATAGTTAATGTATAAAATATATTTACATACATGTGAGGTTATTCGATTCGGTTCTGTTCGGGAATTTTTCGATTTTTTTCATAAATTAAAAAGACCATCCTAATTGTTCGGGACAGTTACACACTTAAATAAAAGTCCACGGTTTTATTGAAAAAATAACATAAATCGGTTCGGTTCGGTCAATTTTTCATATTCTTTTGACACCCTTAACTAAAATTAAGCTGCGAGTGGTAATTAATGGAAACTATAACTTTATTAGCTAATTAACTGGTATATATTTGCTTATTGGCATAATTTCTCCCCTTTTTTAATATCTTAAACTTTAAAAGTGACAAGTTAATGAAAATTCAGTTTTTAATATACTTAATAAATATAATAATTAATAACTTAAAATATTTAAAAAACATATAATTTTTTTTTATATTAAGTCTCAAAATTAATATGTCATATAAATTAAGACGGGACGAATTATTTGTAAAGTTTCTCTCTATCTCCACATACTCAACGTGCTTGGCCCGCAAATTCACGATCGCTTTCCTTTGCCGGTAACTCAGATTCTCTCAATTTCTTTCTTTCTCTCTCCTCAGATCGACTCAACTGTTGATCAAAATCTCAGTTTTCAAATAACAATCAAAATCTACAGATGAAGGATGATGAATCGATACCGGTATCTACACGGACGACGGTTTGTTCATCGTCGAGTACAAATTCAATACATTTGAAATCATTATATGATGCTACATTGTTCGGAAGAGGTCGGTATAAGTTTTGGGCATTGGCAGCTATCCTTTTGTTAGCATTTTGGTCAATGTTTACTGGTACTGTTTCACTCCGATGGTCCGCCGGAAACCTTAATAGTCTCTCCGATCTCTTCGATATTCCGAAATCAGATGATCTCGACGTCCTCGTATGTTACTATGCTTATACTTCTTTTTTTTTACTTTCTGTATATAAGTTGGATCCTGTATTGTTCATTTTTACTTCATTTTTTCTTAAAATGTTTTTTGCATTTTCCGTATCTCTAGATTCGAATTAGTTTTGTTTGATTTAGCTCTGAAAATTAGTTAAGTTTGACGGTTAATAAGCTGGTAAAGTTGCTGTCATGTGCTTAGGAGATGACGAGTTCGAATAGTGGAAATAGCCTCTTGTAGCAATGCAGGGTAAGACGGGAGTCTTGTTTGATTTAGCTCCAAATATTAGTTAAGTTGACTACTAATAAGTTGGTAAAGTTGTTTCCATGTGATCAGTAGATCACGAGTAGTTGAATTGTGAAAATAGCCTCTTGCAGAAATGCAGGATAAAACGGGAGTCTTGTTCATTTAGCACCAAAAATTAGTTAAGTTGACTATTAATAAGCTGGTAAAGTTGTTGCTATGTGATCAAGAGATCACGAGTTCGAATTGTGGAATAACCTCTTGCAAAAATGCAGGGTAAAAGACGGGGTACAATAGATCATTGTGGTCTAGCCCTTCCAGCTTAGTGCACCGGGCTGTTTTTTTTTTTTTTTGATTATCAATAAGCTAAAAGTGGTGAATAAATTTGGATGGGGAGGGGTACATTGTGGGAGTTTGATTGATTCTTTGAGAAAATCATAGTACTCTTTTTGCAGGAAATGGAAGAGAGGGAGAAGTTGGTGAATCATATGTGGGATGTATATACTAATAGTCCTCGGATCAGACTGCTTAAGTTTTGGCAGGAGGCATTTGAGGCGGCCTATGAGGAGTTAAACAGTGACGTTGCTGAAGTTCGAGAGGCTGCTATATCCGAGATATCTAAGATGTCTATCCGATTTGTTCATATTGATCTGCCACCTTTGCGTTCGATGGTTAGCTCTCTCTCTCTGTGTTTCAGTCCAGTTATTTGGGTGCCTATAGTTCACAGAAAGTTGATTCCTTATGTTATGATTTCTGAGCATGCTACTTTTTTTTATTTGATGAAGTATTCTGAGCATGCTACTTTGAATAGTTAAAAACCTGAGAGCTGTTGTTGTATGCGGATAGAACAAGTTTCTACAAGAATCAGTTTGTGAAAGATAACATCGATAACAATTAGATTTTGTAGGATCGTGAGTGCATAGGTGATTGAGCATTAGGTGCAAATACAAGTATCCAATATAATATAGGTAACAATTTTCAAGGCTTAATTAGGAGATAGTTCAGGTTGCTGCATCTGCACTATTCGACCATGTCTTGGGGGCTCTTGGTGGAACTTGATCCATCATTGGATTATTACTATTAATTTGAACATTGATCTCAATTTGCCTCAAAAATTAAACCTTGTCTTGAGTGTATAGACTTGTTATGTTGATTGTTATTTTCTTTATGAAGTAATGATAAACTTGTTATTTTTATTTGTCCATTTACTTGGGGATGCCTTCTTGTAGGGAAGAAAAGTGGATTTCCAAATTGGAAAGATTTTCCTCTATCCAAATTGTATAATTTGGTGACTTTTCATGGCGATTAAGCGAATTAATTTTTTTATTGTTAAAATTAAATAATGTTACAATGAGTTAGTATTATATTTTGTTAGGGGTTAGTATGCCAATTAGAAGATTCAAATCTGCTATAAAGATAGCATATAAATTCAAATTTGTAGATAATATTGTCTCTCTATGTTAATTCGGCTTTCAAGATGACAGATTTTGCCACATAGAGAAAGATGTATATTTTTTAGGACATACCAAAGGTGAAAGTCGATCAAAGTGAGACAGATGTACCAATATTCTTCTTCTTACATATCAATGACAATGCATAGGAACAGTATACATCTCGATAGATCACTTTTTCCTTAGAAGTTGATTATTTTGAAGGAACAAGAGTGAAAGGAAAGGAATAAAAAGGAAAGGTATTGTACCTTTACCAATCGACATGCTCTCTTACTTTGCTTCCTTCTCATTCATATCTTTATTATCATATCTAGTTGACCCCTTTGTAACTCATTCAGCCCCGGTTATCTTCTAAACTTCCAAAAGAGAGAGCTGCTATGCTTTCTCATACTTCTGCTTGACAGAAGTGACTAAAAGTTTGTTGTCATCCTCTAGAAACTTATCCTGATGCAGATATCGAGTGAGTCCATGTGGGTGCTATGGTGGTTATAAGCCCCATCCCTCTAAATTTTCTTACAGTCTTGATAGGCGTGTAAACACGATTATCTGTCACAAATTTGAGAGAGAGATTCGAGCCCGTTCTCCCTTTGTTTGCACAAGACTACAATAATACTATGCCTCAATCCAAAACAAGTTGGGGTCGGTTATACGAATCCTCATTGCACTTGTCGCTCCATTTCATATTTGGCACTAGACTCATAAAAAATTTCCTCCATCCCCACCATTTGTCATCATGCACCCCATATGTTAGCAAATAAGACGCCAGCATTGGTGCCTTGATTGTTGCCGCTATCACAAATCATCAGTACACGGCATGACCAATTTCAATCAACTTTAATAATGAACTGGCATCCACATAAGTACTTACCATCTCTACATTTTACCAGCAAATGCCACAATACAAAGGCACAGCTAGATCAACTGCTTTCAAGTTCCCAAGTTAAAGGCTGAGTGGTTGATATGTAGAATAACTACGTGTATCTCAGGCTCAACTCTCATTATAATGCTCACTTACTCACTGAGTCTATCTGCTCTAGTCTTCGCGGACAAGATTACCCCCACCACTACTTATGAATTGTTGCTCTAGTCTTCGTGGACAAGATTACCCCCACCACTACTTATAAATTGTAGCGGACTGTCCAATGGATTAGTCGAGATGTGCCCAAGGTTTGGTCCAGACAGCTCTATATTTAACAAAAAAATCAACTGCTTAGTCCTTTTCCATGTATACTTGAGAAATTGGTTTCTATGTTGCATGTTTACCCCTATATCCAAATTCTATTAGGGGATAAGAGAGTTATGTGGACTTGGGACTTCCATGTTGGAGGTCTCGAGTTCGAAACCCCTTGCCAGCGAAAGCAAGGGGTTTGCCTTCTGGATCGAGCTTGTCGCACCGAGCTTGCCTAGTGCGGGTTACCTCTCCTGTGTGGTTTGCGAGCTATTGCATAGGAGCGGGGGTTTTACCATGTGCGCACCCAAAGGGTAGCGGCTGCGGGTTTCCCTTGTCATCAAAAAAAAATAAAAAAAATCAGGACCTAGGATATGTTGTAAACGTGATAATGGACTAAATACAAATTCTCTCTCTTCTCCCATTTCTTATGTGGATAAGATTGTGAAGCTGATTGTTCTCTCTTAACTTCTTTTCATGTTTTGTTTACATTCTCCATCAATATTTTTTGTAATTTTTCTTCATTTACTTTGAGATTTTTGAAATCGTTCATCTACTATAAACTTTCTTAGGTCCAGTGTTTGGTTCTTGAACAGTAATTCTAAGTTTGTCGAGTGAAATGCAGTCATTCTATTATTGCAACCATCTGCCTGTCTGTTCTGCTTCTGCATGTCTACACATTCTTCAGGATTTTTTCCCGTAACTTTTTTTTTTTTGCATATTTCTAAAATCCTTGGATGATAAAACAATTTTTTCTTCTTCTAGCCAGCTGTAACCTTTTATGGTCTGTTCTGGAATTCGTATACTTCTTGATTTTGTTTTACCTCATGATATGTCATTTTTGCATTTTTTAAACTGAAAACTATCCTCTAGTTGTTCCTGTGCAAAACCCGTGAGATCTTTAGTTTCATGCTTATCACTTCTATATTTCAGTCTTCCTTTCATTAGAGAGCTTGCAAACTCATCTGTTCTTGGCGTGAGAATCTCGAACAAGTTAAACAAGTACAATATCAGCCACTATACTTCCGCAGAATCTTTCCTGGAGTTGCTATACTGGGTTTCTACCAAGTTAATTATTCAAGATCTAAAACGCAAGCAAATCGTCCATTTAGAGGAGTTGTTATGAACTTTTAAGGGGAAAATACATCATTTCCACACTTGTGATCTTTTTTTTGGATAACCGTGTTGTCAGGGCGAGCTTACGTGCACCTCGACTAATTCAACCGGATACCTGCCACACTTGTGATCTTTTAGGGATGATAGAGAATGATACTACTTTCGGGGAGAAGAGAATTTCAAATTAGGAATTCAGTAATGTAAATGTCTATGTATCTAAAAGAGGACTGATCTGCACAACACTAGAGCGGAGTTTACCCTGTGCGCACCTGAAGGGTATCAGCTGCGGGTTCCGTTGTCATCATCCAAAAGAAAAAAAGAAAGGGAGAGAATGGATCTGCACAATTCCATCTCCATTCTCCTATTCCTCTATAGTGAACTTATGCCATCCCTATCCCTATTTATCCACCTTAACATATTTAAGTGGAGGATAGTTACAGGGAGAACTTCTTTGTTAATGCATTTCTTGAATGTGGTAAGAGTTCTGGAAAAGGTTACATGATCCTTTCATCGATCGAATTGTTAACTTTATTTAAATAATCCCTGTTTGATCTTCATGAGGGTCACTTTGGATTTGTACTACAATGTGCCTATTTAGGTTTGACAGATAAACCAACTGCTGCTTGCTGTTACTTTTAATTTCTTTTTATAGGTAAGATTTTGTAAGCTGCTCGTAGTTCTCTCCATAGTCCGTTCCACCTGCCCTCTTTCACCCTTATAATTGCACTTTGCAATTGCTCTTTGAACATTCTTGTTAATTTTGCGATTTTATTTCCATGAATCGTTTCAGGTAGTAAGAAAATTAAGTCAAAAACAACCTGAGTACAAACAGAGGACCACAACAGGAAGTAAGTTATGACTAGAAGAACATCAAGGGTCCAAATTTGCACGGTTGCCACTTATTTATACAAGACAAATGAAAATGTACACCAATCTGCTCCCTGGTATTTGACTAAAGGGGGTATCTGGGTAAAGATTACACGCATTTTTGCAACAGGATAAACATTTCTAACTTTTTGTTACCTGTACCTCTTTTTTTCCTCTCAATTTCCATCTCTCCAGACTCCATTGAAAGATCATATGAGCAGAGTTCAACAAAATCATTACTTAATTGCTTCGTGCAAACAGATCGGAAATTACTTCCAAGGTTTTTACACCGGAAGACCCTTACTGATTTTCTTGTATTACAGTTGAGATACCAATTATACAAACTTGCACGGGAATAGAAAGATTATATTAATGAGTTCTCATGGTAAACTTCTTTTTGGTAGTCTCTCAAGTGATTTTATGCAGCATGCAGCCCTGTTTGCATAAAAATTTGCAACTCTACTCACTTCGAAACAACTTCAGGTACCGCGTGTCTGAAATTAGGCTTGTTAGACAAAATGTCTGGAAGATTTATATGACATGAGATCTGCATATATGGTGATCTTTGGATTGCTAACTAAGATATGACCTAGAGTTTGCTAGAAGAATATATCTATCTTTTCAGAGTTTTAGAATAGATTTGGTGCTTGCTTGACTCTTATTAGAGGTGATTAGCATTTTCGTCCCCCAATTGTTGCTAGTATCAATTTCAATTCCTTAAAAGTTATTATTACTTGGATAGATGGGAAAAAAATTACATATCACGTTTGTCTCCGCTGAAAATTAAGCATTAGATCTCATGATGCTCAATCCGCTTCATTGACTACTAAGTCACACAACCTCGATTGCAGATCGAGGCATATGTTTGGTTGAGATAACCAAACATGTGTCGGCATGTGCTTCATAGACATCTCAATTGAACACATATTTAGTTGAAGGTGTCTAAGTGAAAAATAGTGCGATTATGTTTTTTTGTTCCGTTGGATTCCACACTCTCTTTTCTTACTTGAATTGACTTTTCATTGGGCCTATCATGCATAAAGTTTTCATCACAATTATGACAATGCTTTGCTATTTTTCCATCTCAAGTGGTTATAGAAGGCATATAATGATACAAATGGCTTCATCATGAAGATAAATGATTGTTTTTTTCCTCTCCCATATGCCTTCATCAACAATGTGTACCTAATTAATTATTGTTATCCTTGGGGATCAGTTTTTCCCCTTGTTTAAAATAAATACTCTCTTTGTTAAGGGGTAAGTAGTGGTTAAGTATTTGGTAAAAATTTACCCGCATCGATGGATTGTGTAACTATATAAAATTTACCCATACACGTTTGCAAATGTTGTGATTTAATGTGAAAACTCGAAACAAGTAAATTTTTATTGTATGCTAATTATTTATAGCGACTAATAGTAAAGGTGTTTTACCATCATTATTAGACTCTGCCCCACTTAATAGGTGAATTTCATGATTTATTATGACTTATGAGTTCGGAATTCTCTTTCAGTACATTCGAAATTTAATTTTTTTTTTTATATATTTAACACGTTTCTTAATACATATATAAATATAATCGAAGTTAAAATTACTAGATTATTTTGGATTTGTAGCCAACTGCAGAGCCACCTGGTCGAAAAAGAGGTGTTACTTGGTGAATTTGGTTGACTCTGAAGTTTTAATTGTATCTCATTAATTGAGATAGAGGGAGTAGTAATTTAATTTTGAACTTTCTATTATATCTTTAATGAGATAATTTATAGTCTGATAAATATTCATGACTTGTTTTGAACTGTAAATCTTAAAAGGTTTCCTTTCACTCTTAAAGTCCGTGTTCAGTCAAATATCTTCACAAAAATTATTATTGAGAATTTCCTTAAATTGTTACTCCCTCCATTTACTTTTACTTGTCACGTTTTACTTCTCGAGAGTCAAACTATACAAATTTTGACCAACATTTTAAGACATAATTTTTCATCATATTAATATGAGAAAAATTACAATGTAACATATAGAATTTTTCATGTAGTCAAATTCAACCCCAAAGTATAGTCAAAATTTTGACTCTCGAGAAGCAAAATGTATAATAACTGACAAGTAAAAGTGAACGAAGAAAGTATATGATTACTTTTTTTTAAATATTTTAATCAATCTCCTTAATGAAAATCCTATCTCGGCTCCACCTCAACACCAACCTCCAATTTCCCTATTGTACGTAGAATCTAGCTACTACACAAATCTCATTATCCTCTCAACACCAAGTAGTTTGCACTTTTTTTTATCAATAAAGGCATAGAGAGAGATCATCATTCATCACAAATTAGAAAAAGAATGGCAAAACTTTTGAAGCTTAGAATATCTAAAGCTATCTCTAGTTCTTTCCATTCATGTCGTTCCAAGGACCCTTCAACACTTCCTCAACATCCTGACCCTTCATTCTTCCCAAATACACAACTCTTAACCATTGATCATTTCCTCATCATCACCCCACCACCCCCTCCATCCCAACCCCATCACAGCCACGCGTCCGCGGCTCTCGTAACCGCCGGCACCGGCCAATGTAGCTCAAGGAATGGAGAAGCATACAGTACGTCCGATGACAGCCACACTAGGTCTTGTTAATTACTCCTTTTGTTTCGGTTTATGTCACACATTTATTATTTGAAGAGTGAACTTCTTTGACGTACCACATTTTCTTTATGATAATTATTTTATACTATATTTTAATGCTCAATTAAACTTTCGCCATAAAAATTGAGATGGAGAGAATAATATTATAATGAGACGATTATCGGGAAACCTTTTTTATTTAAAGGCATTACATATTAAAAAAGACTTGATATTTTAAGTTTAAACAAAATTTTAAGAATATGTTTCATGAAACAAGATGATTATTCTAAACAAACGTAGTCTCAAAGTCTTTCTTTCTTACCTTCTGGTTACTTAATTTTTCTAGTAGGTCACCTTCACATGAATTCAAGTGGAAAAAAGAAGAAGACAAGTATCAACATGTTGTCAAGACGATCTCCGATAAAGACACAGAACAACAACCTCGTAGGACAATCTCTTACTCCTCTATCTCCGACGATTCAGACAACAACGAAAATAGTACTAGTAAAACAAGATTACTTATGATGATGAGCACTACGTCCTCATCATCATCAACCGATGAACGTGAGATTGATTTTACTAGTAAAAAAGCTAATTGGAATTATCATGAAGATATCGATATTACTAGTGAAGATGATGGAGACGAGGTTGAGACATTAGTATCTTCTTCTTGTAATAAAAGCTACGTGGAGTTTTTGGACGATTCATCTTTGGATTTTAGCCAAAAGTTGGATACAATTTACAAAAATACCACTAGAAGGTGTCAAAAAAAGATTGGCAATAGCAAGAGAAGAGATGTCAAGAACACAAGATCTAATGTTTCAAGGGGCATGAACAATAATATTGGTACGTACCTAAATATATTATGTGATTAGTTTATCGATCTAAAAGTTTAAACAATTTGATAGAGTATATCTTTACAATCGATTTGATCTGACGCAAAAGTCATTTTATATTGAATTAATGAATTATATCTGGATTAGGTTGAATTGCATTACCATCTCATGTAAGAACTTCAATTGGTAGAGGAATTATATTATGTGTTAGCGCGCAAGTTATGAACCTAGAACCTTTTACCTACTGTCGTACTTACTTTGTTGAAATGTATATTCATCTCATTTAAAAACTTAAATTAATAGAGGCTTCTTATGTATATTACGTCTTAACTAATTTTTCAGGTGAAACATCATCAATTTCGATGTCAACGACATCATCGGACGGGGAGTTACCTCCGAGGTTATCGGTGTTCAAGAAGTTGATACCATGTAACGTAGAAGGGAAAGTTAAGGAGAGTTTTGCCATAGTTAAGAAATCAGAGGACCCATATGAAGATTTCAAAAGTTCTATGATGGAAATGATTTTAGAGAAAAAAATGTTTGAGAAAAATGATTTGGAGCAACTTTTGCAATGTTTTTTGTCATTAAATGCTAAGCATTGTCATGGGGTGATTGTTGAGGCTTTTTCTGAGATTTGGAAGACATTGTTTTCACCTAATCATAATTAATGTTAGTTGTTAGAATAATTTCAAGAAATTAATACTCTTTATTAGTCATGTGTCGCTTTTCAAGAGTCAAACTGTATGGATTTAGACTAATATTTTAAAATATATTCTTTCATCGTATCAATATGAGAATGATTGCATTTTACAACTTATACTACCTCCATCCCAATTGATATCTATTTATCACACTCCAAGTTCATGACACGTATTGTTCGTCACTTCCTATTTTATTTTTGTAATATATACCCTAGATTTTTGGAATTTTTCACCCAAAACCCTCTAAGAAAAAAGTGAAAGGAAAAGGGCAATATACAATTAAAGATTTACCTACCAACACAAAAGCATACAAGTAGAAAACCAATCTAGATACAAATAAAGTAAAAGAAATAAGGGAATTAAGTAATGATTTTTGAAAACAAACAGAAATGATGATAATAATTATGAGAAAGTTAACATCCTCACTGTTCTATCTACTTTACAAGGTTAAACTAAAGAATATATGATCAGAAGGTTGTGGATTCGAATCACTAAGTGAACAGAAAGAGAACGCATACATGTTTCCAAGTATCAAATGTGTATACTGGAAGACAATATCACTGTTGTCACGGATTTAATTTCACATAGTAGAGACGTTGGCACGTAAGCAAATACATATTGCTATGATATATAATATGCAGCTAAGAACCTCATGAACACAACATGTTAATGTCAGAAAATGCATACACAAGAGATATCGCGAGTTGTTGACATTGAGGCGTATATGCTATTCATTTTTCCATATTGCTTAGTTTCTATACAGTGTCAACAATGAATGAATGGTATAATTTGGAGAATATATGCTTTGAAATGTACTACTATTCTATTAGAGACTATACTTCTATGTATATCCTAACTATAGACTTGCATCAACTATTTAAGACTAACGAAAAGCCAATGCACCTATTCGATTGTCATGTTATCATGCCCGAACGTGAAACAGGATAACAAATACTTGCTCTTCTTCTTCTTCTTACTGGTGCCAGAAATATCAGTAATCTCTGCATTCGTAGGCTGCCTCTCAGAAGTAATCGAATTTATTGCTCCTGTTGTATATTCAACACCAAGGTTGTCTGCAAGAGACAACAATATGTTCTCAAATTCTGGTCGATCAGCTGGATCCTCCGACCAGCAGGATGTAAGGAGGGGTTCAATCTCCTTAGGAATGTCATCCGTGCTCGGCCTTTCTTTCTGTAATTTATCAAAAAAAATTGAAAACATTACATTCTGCCAATAGTGATAACAACAACAATTAAACTAGTATCTCTAGTACTAGAAGTTCTTTATATTTTCTACTAGCACATTTGGCCAAGTCCCTAGAAAGTTATTCGATGCTAAACTTCTATAACTCCAACAACGTTTAAACAAAACTAGCATATAGTCGAATTAACTTCAACACCATAGAAAATGAAATAATGGGACTCCATCCGTTTCAATCTGTTTATCTTACTTTCCTTCTTAGTCCGTTTCAAAAAGAACGTCTCTTTCCTTTTTGGTAACTCTTTAATTTCAACTTTCCATATGGCATGTTTAAGACCACAAGATTCAAGGATATTTTGGTACAGTCTACATATCTTTAGTTTAAGACCACAAGATTCAAAACTCTTTTTTACTTTCTTAAACTTCGTGTCAAGTAAAAACCAGACAAGCAAATTGAAACAGAGGGAGTATTTGATGCTAAGCTTCTATAACTCCCAATGTTTAAACAAAACTAGCGCCATATGGTCGAATTAACTTCATCGCCATATAAAATGAACTAATGGTAGTATTGTAAGGTAAGGAAGCATACTTGAGCTGTAGCATATGCTGCCATAATGTTGTTTTTTCCCTCGAATGGCCTGTTGTTGGTGAGTAGCTCCCATAGAACCATCGAGAAACTGTAGACGTCTACTTTATGATTGTAGTGTTTCTTCACCTCGTGATTAGTTGGTTCTATGAAGATCAGCTGGCATTGGCAAAAGGGTAAGCATATAATACGATTAAGCAGGACGTAAACTTTTTAGCCCAAATGTAATATATATACATATACCTCAGGAGCCATCCCGCGGTCATTTCAGTTTCTGTCTCCACCCTAGCTAACCCAAAGTCAGCTAGTTTAATTTTTGTCCTGTCTTCCGTGAGGAGTAGATTACCTACAGATTTACCACACGAACACGAATGAGACAGATTTTGAGGATGAAATTGTTTATTGGTACATGTACACATAGTTCGAGCTTAAAGGAATGGGTAGGCAAAACCTTCCCTCTTCTCTCTATAACGAAGCAACTTTAATATGTTCCTATTGACTTGATAGTTAAGCATACATGAACTTATTTTTTGTAAGCCACGATCGAGATGGATGCTTTAGTATCTTCATAATGTAGGTGCGCGTTAGCTTTCCATGAATAAGAAAATAGACATATGTGATTGTTAATCTACCCTTCATTCCAAACGCTATAACGGGTTCAATGGATTCAACACCAATTGCTTTCAGCTCCACCAACGCAAAAAAGTTGTATGCTTGTATATATGTTTTTATATGTGTATATACTAGGATTAATTAAGCGATAATCCTGATCAGTGTGTTATAAACTACTTGCCTACCTCACTTCAGTCACCTAAACATAAAACTTGAAATGAATTCGAAAACTGAGAGATAAGAAAAATACTTGGCTTCAGATCACGGTGAATGATGCCACTTGCATGCAAATACTCCATTGCTTGAGAAATTCCCAATGCAAAACTTAGAGAAAGTTTCAAATCCAGACAATGTGGTCGGATGCTCCACAGGTACTTCTGAAGTGTATCACCTTTCATTAGCTCCGTGACTAATATCAAAGTTGGTTCCATTGATGCACCAATAAACTGTAAGGCAAAGAAATCGAAAAAACAAATTAATAGGATGCATGCCATGAAAGAACATAAATTTAGCACCCGATTTCCCTTCTGATAATTATCTAATACTACATCTAACTAGGCTAGACTATGCAAAATGCAATTTTTCATACTTCCAGAGTTTGGCCTACAGAATCCACGTTCATATGGAGATCAACTTTCTTCTAAGATGGAGTAAGTTTCATAGTTAGTACTTCGTAGTAGGTGCAAGCTGGCCTGGACACCGCAGTTACAAAAAAAGTAAATTACTCTATGCTACATTCCATACTGAACAGGTCTTTATATTTGGTATGATTAGGTACAACATATCACGATATATCTTATCGTCTTTCCTTAGTTAAACATCAAACTCAACAATGTCCTTCCTGATTTAGACTATTCGTTTAAGCTAACACGTGCAATGATTCCAGTTAAACTAAGTTAAACAGATCCAGTATGCCATCTTACAACGCGTACCTTCACAATGTTTTCATGCTTCACTCTAGATAGCAAGGTAATTTCCCTCTCGAATTTCTCCTTCCTCTCAGGACTTACATTTGAGGCACTCGCTGGCTGTATTACTTTTATCGCAACAGGATGGGATTTATACCTGGAACATGAAATATAAAATGAGCTTCAGAACAGCATGACTACTGATAATATGAACTGGAGCACAAAGCACCTTTGCAAGAGTAAACATATTAACATCAAGACTTTCGAATCTCAGCATGACTACTCCCCTCCGACTTTTTACATGACATTTTCTGCTGTAGGACACTCCAAAATATTTGACACCATTTTCTTTTCATTAACAGCATTTAACCAACCCAGCAACCAGAGCATTGAATGCTGGGCCACTCATTGAAGATAAAAGTACATCGAACCCATATGAAGTTTTACCATGAGTAGATTTTAATGAAACATCAATCAACTATAGAAAAATCACAACTTTTACAAAAAACTTATTGATTCTTGGATTGAAGATAACAAAATCTCTTCCCAAGAAAGATGGCAGTAAGCTTTTATTAGCCACCAGTGACAAAATAACAGCAAAATAGTCTCAAAAGAGAAGAAGGGGGTTGCATTTCCACAACAAATCAAGAATCAATTCCATTCCAAAACAAAAATTTAACCAAACCCCATTTCAAGATTCTTAGATAAGTAGAAAATGGGACTCACAATCCTTGATTAGTATCTAAAAAGATACAAACTTTATTAACCACCAAAGACAAAATAACAAGAATGACAGCAAAATAGAAGAAGGGGTTACATTTTCACCCCAAAAACTCAAGAATCAATTCCATTCCAAAACAAAATTTTAGCTAAAACCCAAGAATTTCAAAGGGCATTTTCACTGAACAAATCAAGAATCAATTCCATGTTCCAAAATCAAAAAAGTTTAACTAAAAAAGGGGACTTACAATCCTCGATAAATTACAGAATATTGACGTTGACAGATTACATTTCCAATGGAAAGGTGGAGTAAATCGATTAATAGGTTCTTGTCAAAAGTAGTACTACTAGTGATGGAGCCAAGATTGACACTTTTTGAACCGCCGGGGAGTTTTTCCGATGAGCCAAAATTGGTAAGACCCTCCCTGGCAGCCATGAAGGGAAAAAAGCGATCCATTTTTGAAAGAGATGAAATAAGAGGGAAAAAATGAGTGTTTATAATAAATTACTACTCTTTCCTTCCTCCGTCTCAATTTAAGTGTCTGATATCAAATAATTATTGGATGGATCGAATGAATAATTATTGGATGGATGGAATGGATAATTATGCTTAGCGGTTTGGCTTATGAGAATATTAATTTCTAAATATACTAGTCCACTAGCCAACCAATAAGCTATCAGTTGGTTCAGTATTGGGCTAGTAATTAACGGATAGTTATCGAGCGGCGTATTGGCTCAATCATTTCATATTCTCTTCATTTTCACTCACCAAAATATTGATTTCCAGTCAATAAATGAAGGTCTAAATTTTGAAGGTGGATGTACATAAACATGTATTTAACAAATTAAACATACTTACAGTAAAAATGTAACTACGATAATTCTTAACATGTTAATGGCTTTACTCGATAAGGAAATTGAGTAATCTTCCCTTGCACCGGTAAATCGTTAACTATAAAACTTTAATTTGTTCACCAAACATTAATCTGATAACTCAATATATCAACAAGCCAATATTGTGGTTGACTTAACGATTACAATTCAGTTTTGAACAACCCTGTTTACTTGTGCATCAGTGCATGATCAAAATTACAGAGCATAAATTTCAAAGGTCAAGTTAAAAGACACGCTTATTTATTATGGCTTTAAATCAGGGCAATGCTAAGCTACAAAAGGATAAACTATGAAGATGATTGCAGAATGTATCATGAAAACTGTAATTTCTTATTCAAGTTGGAGTTCTCTTAACTCTTATACAAGAAGATAAATACTAACTAATTAAGATAAAATAGTATTTTACTAATGATGATAATTATATCTATAAATCATGTCAACAAGGAGTTGAAAGGTAAAACTAAGGGTAGTTAGAAAGTAATATGGTATACTTAATTTTTTTTAAAGTCTAACTACTATATGATAGAGCTTTTAAGCAATAATTCATCTAAAAACTAATTACAGATTAATAACTTAAAAAATCACATAAGTAATATACTATACTCCCTCTAGTCCATATTAAGTGAACTGTTGGAGTATCACACATCCCTTAAGAAAAATATTTAAACATAAATTAAAAACTACTTTTCCACTATTACTTTTTGATTATTCCCCAATTATTCTCCTAGAAAATGTAAAGTAGTTAAGAATCATATTAAATGAAGGATAAATATAAAAAATAGTCGTAACAATTCTCTTGAACTTTGAACAATTTACTTATATTAAATTATGAAAAAAATTCCAATAATTTACTTAATATGGACTTGAGGGAGTAATAAGTTTAATAATAATGAGTATTGGAAATTCTAACACCAATAATATATTCTCCGTTGAGCTATATATGTGAAATTATTGTGCTGAATTGTTAGATTGATTCTTTGTTCGAGATATTGTAACATTTTACTTGATTAAATGTTTTGTAATAGGTGTTGTTCCTCCAGTTATAATGACTTTCAAGATTAGTATATATTCTTGAAAGGGACAGTTGTAATAAATAAGAATAAGTTATTAGAGTTAGTCCCTTTAATTATAAAGTTATAACCTAAAACTGCTAGAGTTTTTAGTACTAAAGATTCGAGGCAATACATAAGAGGGTAGATCATGGTTGTTTACTCCTTTGAGCAAAGAGTTTAATTTCATGATAAAATTTCTTATGTTAATTAAGTTTTGCACTTTATTTCTTATTAGACGATTGAAGAACCTGATTCTTCATTGGATCGCCTGACAACTTAATTAACATATTCCTTCCGTTCTAATTTATGTGATACATTTTCACTTTTAATTTGTCTCCAAAAAAATATTATCTTTCTATATTTGAAAATAATTTAATTCTAAACTTCCTATTTATTCTTAATAAGATGATTTATATATCCTCAAAATGCTTGCCCCCTTGACATCTATTGATTATAAATTCTAATGCAGTTTACTTTTCCTTTTAGACTAACTTGTATACAATTTGGGTATTCATCATATTACACATGAATATATGTTAGATACACAAATAATTATTACTTGTTTAAATTATAAGTTTCAATATCTTTCCTCAAAATAATGTGCCTTGTCAACTAACAGTGTATAGTGTGTAGGTTTACAGGAATTCGACAACTTTCACATAGATTTTATATTTATATTGAGAAATATATTAGATATACAAAAAAATATTTATTGAAAATCCAAGAACAATTTGTCTCTTAGTCCAGCAGTGAAAATTAAACTTGCTTAAGCTTGAGTATTTGATTCATCTTGAACGGTTAATTTAAAATCGTTGAAAATACATGAACTTTAAATTCTGAATCCATCCAATAAAGTTAAACTAAGGTTGAACTTTGAAAAAGATGTGCATGGTGTGGCTAGGATTCCCGTTCACATGCTTTGATAATTTGTTTATTGTTAATTTGGTTTAGTTTATGCTAATTAATTGGTGTCATGTTTATCCCGGCAAGTTAAGGCCTTGTTTCCCATTTTCAAACTTGGGATTTTAAATCCTAATTAACAGCTAATAAAGATTGGATCAAAATTATCCCACTAATTATGTTTTGTTTAATGTCAAAGGTATCTTTATCACGTGGCACAGTCATAAACTTAAAGTGTACGTCCTCCTTAACATTTTTTAATTTCTTCTTTTTTATTGAAAGAAAGTTTTATCCTTTAGGGGTTCTTTATTTAATTATACGGATTAATTAGACCTTAATTAATGTTAGACAGATTTATATTATCTTATTTAGTCCTTACATTTGTTTGTCCAATCATTTGTTCCAAGTGCCCATCTCTGTGGACAGCTATTGATCCAATAAAACACACATGACATTCCACTGATGATCATAGTATTTCCAAGACCAAGGGATGCTATGCCACAATTACTAGGATACTAAATATTTTTTAGAATGTATGTTTATTTGTTCAACCTTATACAAGTTGAAGTGTCTATTTGTGCACACCTAAAATTGGAAGGCATAAATGTGAAATGAGGCCAAGTCAAAAGACATATTTATGTATTATGCCTTACATTATTAATTGAAGGTATTTTTGTTTAATTTCACATAGTTTTTTTTAATCCCGAAATAATCCGCAGCTGCTATATATAACCTTTGTCACAGTCTATGTCCTTCGTTTGAGCACTCTATGTGCACAGGGTAAACCCCCCATTGTATAATAGCATGCAAACCACACAGGGGATGTAAACTACATTAGGCAAGTCCTATGCGATAGACTCGACTTAGAAGGCATTGAGGGGATTGATCCGGAATCATTCGTGCGGATGACCGCCCTCCAGGGGCGGAGCTACAGTGTTGGAAGGGGGTTCGGACGAACCCATTGGCTTTTCCATAGACTCTATATTTGTATTAGAATATTAGATACAATGTATATATAAATTTCATACGAATCTATAAGCACAGTGAGGCGAGTGGCCCAACGGTTTTTGTGCACCCAGCAAAGCCCTCAACCCATGGGACGTGGGTTTGAAACTCATTGACTGCTAATTTTTTTGGGATTTTTTTGTAACCTAAAAATAAAGACATACCTAGTTTATATAATTTTTTTTTTAAAAAAACAGAATAAATTTTTTAAAGAAACATAGAAAATCGGTAAATGAAAAAAATAGTATTATTTTTTTTAAAAAAAATACAGAAAATCGGTAAATGAAAAAAATAGAAAAATAGTATTTGTGTCATACTCTATAACAATATCTAACTTATTGATTTCTACTCAGAAATTCAAAAAAAGTTTAACCCAAAATTTATTTTCAAAAGTTAGGGCTCTAGCTTTTATTGTTTAGCTTGATTGCTACCATCCGACCTCTAGCCTCCGATATGTACTCTCGTCTCTCCCTTTTCATTTTTTTCTTATTTGTTTGTTTTTACACTATATAATTATCCATTCAAAAATTAATTTTTCCCATATATTGATAATTGATTATATTAAAATAATTGTCATTTGTTTTTTAGTGAATTAAATACTTGTATTTGTTCGTTCATTTGATGGTTGTTACTTTAGGTTAAGATCATTTTCTTAAAATAAAATTTTAAAAATTTAGAATCCGCATTTGTTGTTAATTTGACGTTGTTAATTTAGGTTAAAATCGTTTTTTTTTTAAAAAAAAATTAGAACCCACAAGCCTAGAATCCTGGCTCTGCCGCCCTCCAAACCATGTGATTAGTTTAAAGACATAATTATTACCATTAATTGGATATAAAATGTAATAAACGGAGTGAAGATCGTCCCGTGTCCATTCAAGCAAGAGGGTCTGAATGGTGTTGAAGGAAACTAGTTAATTAGCTAAAACCTAAAGCTATTAAGAAATTAGCTTTCTAGCTATATATCCAATTAACCTAGACAAGTTTCACCAACCAAGACAAAAAAGCTACATGTCCTTAAATTTTCAATCCCTTTTCCATTTTCCAAATTAAACTAAGGGTATACATATAGAATATTCCAAACAATTGACTATGGAATTTGACCAAAAAGTAAGGATAAAGTTTGCGTATATTCTAATATCCCCTTCAAACTCCACCTATGGAGTTACACTGAATATGTTATTGTTGTTGATCTGAACAAGACATGTGATCATCAAGAGAGAAATAAGGACTTGCTAGCTAGCTCTATAAATAAAGTCCCACCAAATACCATTTTCTTCAAAGTATTCCTTTCTTCACTTTCTAATTATATATCCACTTTACTTTCATTTATTACATTAAATATGACAGGCAGCAAGGTTGATGATCAAATGGAACTCATCTCTCAGTTCTATCCACATATTTACTCCCAACTAGCACAACAACAAGGTTAGAATTACAGCTTTAACTTTCTTGGAGTATGATTAGTTGTATTTTTATTTTAACGGGAAAGGATCAAATTTGCCTCTGTACTCTTCAAACAAAGTTATATTCATCATTCGTTATACTTTCTTTGATATATTTACCCTAATCGTCCAACTTTGATCAACACATATTTACTCTTGAACTATTTTAATTCTCCTTGTCCACACACCTTACTTTCCTACACATAGCACACACATGTATTTTTATTTGTCCAAAAAAACAAAGAGTTGTAGTTTTTCGTTGCTTGCAATTTTAATGTTGTAAACATGATGTTTATACTTTAGTCTCTTCAGAAGAGAGGGTGAAACCACGAAGGAGAAGGAAGAAGAAGAGTAGTGAAGGGAGCGATAGAGTAGCGATAAGGAAGAGGAAGTTGCTTAGTGAAGAACAAGTTAACCTTCTTGAACGGAGTTTTGGGGATGAGCACAAGCTAGAGACTGAGAGGAAGGCCAAGCTTGCTTTTGAGCTTGGCCTTGATCCTCATCAAGTCGCGGTGTGGTTCCAAAACAGGAGGGCTAGATGGAAGAATAAGAAACTCGAGGAGGAATACTCCAAGTTAAAGACTCAACATGAAACTATCATCATTGAGAAATATCGTCTTGAAACTGAGGTACATTTATCGTCCTTCTGTTTCACTTGATGTGACACTATTATCATAATTATTGGTAGAGTAAAAAAAAGTTCATTGATATTTTAATATGTTAATTAGTACTAGTATGACTTATAGTAAGTAATTGTATCATGCATATGGAGTTTCTATATATATAAATTTTTGTTTTAAAAAATTGAAGATTCTAGGTATTCAGATTCATCGAAGATTTATCAGTTTGACCCTCGTACTCAAAAGTGTACATTTTCCTTGCAGGTGTTGAAGATGAAAGATCAATTGTGTGAAGCAAAAAAGAAGATAGAAAGTCTATTATTGGAATGTAAAAGTGATATTTCAAGCAATAATAGCCCAACTTCATTAATATTCTCAATGGAACAACCACATTTTAATCTTGGGAAGTTTGGAGTGGAGGGGCAATTAGTGGATAATAATATGTTCTTTGTTGCTGATTATCAGAGCACTTATATGACTCTTTGGGATGATTAGAATGGGTTTAAATTTATTATCCTATATATGTATGATATTATGATCATCCATGTATAAGTTTTAAATGTAGAAATATGTACATTCTTTCTTTTGCAACTTGCTTTGTGGTTAACTACTTCCTTTATTTTACTTTATTTGGTCTATATTGAACTAAATTAACTTTATCAATTCTGGTTTGATAATCTAATTTTGATCAATAGTACTTTATATAGTTATTTAATATATAATAAGAGTAGTATAAAAGAAAATAACAATTTTTTCTTGATTTGCTAAAATGAACAAGTACATCCTTTGATTCATATTACTTGGCTTATGCTGACCTGACACACCCTTAATAAAGGTTTAACTAGAGATGTATTTTAATAAACTAATCTTATTAATAATGTTTTGAAACTCTAAATTTAACTATTACTATCTTATATAATCATTTAATACTAACAATAATATAAGAAAAAGTAATAAAATTTTCTTAATTTGCTAAAACAGACAAATAAAATAAAACATTTATTTTTTATACTAAAACTGAATAAAATGTAACGAGTAAAAAGAAATTTTTACTATAAGAATCAAATAAAATGAGGGAGTTATAATTATTTATTTTTTGTTGTTGGTACATTCCTTATTTCTTTTGGATTAGGGGATCATTTGATTCGTAGGATAAAATATTGGATTATTTACTTTTGTGGTTTGTTGGATTTTAAGGCGACAATTATGGACGGTTCAATTCAAAGGTTTTGAAAAACTAAAAGAAGAGAATTTGTAAAATTAAAACACCACTTATTTTGAAATATATATTGAAAAAGATAAAAGACACCACTTATTTTCAAAAGGGATAATACATAGGTCAAAACAATATTTTGTATATACTTAAGCGGATTCCAAATGTGAAGTTTATGAGGTTTAAATAATGTGCCTTGTTAAATACTCTCTCCGTTCATTTTTATTTGTCACTTATTCTTAAAATAGATTTTCATTTTTACTTATCAGTTTTGACATATCAAGAAAAGACAATATTTTTTTTCCATGTTTTACCCTCAATATTAAATACTTATTTTCCAAATCATTTTTCAAGACATCATTTAATAGGGATAGTTTGGTAAAATACTTATATCAATAATTATTTTCTTAATGAATGTGTCAAGCCAAAGTGTGACAAGTAAAATTGAACGGAGGGAGTAACTAAGGACGGATTTAGGGTATGGTACATGTGTGAGTTCTCAAGAGAATCCATTAACTTTCGTGTTGATTGTGTAGTTATATTGAAAAATCTATTAAATACCTAAGAACTATTTGTTGGAAATCCATTAAAAAGTTGTTTCTTTGTCCAAATTAAAGGTGGACATGAAACTTTCTTAAGCTTGAGCGTTTGTTCCTCTGGGACACTTACGATAAAGTTCTTTAATTTAATCTGAAATCGCTGAGAATTCGTAAATTTAAAATCCTGAATCCGCCTCCATAAATGACATCTAAAACGGAAAATATTGAACTTTGAAGAAGATGCGCATGGCGTGGATAGGATTCCCTTTCACATGCTTTGATAATTTGTTTATTGTTAATTTGGTTTAATTTATGCTAATTAATTGGTGTCATGTTTATCCCGACAGCTTAAGGCCCTGTTTCCCATCTTCAAACTTGAGATTTTAAATCCTAATTAAGACCTAATAAAGATTGGATCAAAACACCTACACTTCATGACTAATCAAAATTATCCCACTAATTGTGTTTTGTTTAACATTTTAATCAGGATTACACTAATGTCAAAGGTATCTTTATCACATGGCACAGTCATAAACTTAAAGTGTACCCTTAGCTCCTTTACATTATTGAAAGAAAGTTTTATCTTTTAGTGGTTCTTAATTATTTAATTATATGGATTAACTACACCTTGTTCAATCATTTCTTCCTAGTGCCCTTCTTTGTGGACAGCTATTGCTCCACTAAAACACACATGACATTCCACTGAGAATAGTATTTCCAAGACCAAGGGATGCTATTACACAATATTAGGATACTATAAATTTTTTTAAATATATAAAATAAGCTAGTTAATAAATTTAGTGTTATCTAGAGATGAATCTTGTTGTCATAATTGTGGCCTTAATTTGAGCCATATTAATCTAGGAGGAGTGTAGTGTAGTAGTCCTATACAACACCAAACATTTAGGTGAGACCACTTCTTGGAATTGCTTATACCGGAAACCAAACAAATGATCCCCTAATCCAATACTTGGAGTAACATTATCCATTAAAAATAAATAAATAGTATTATTTTATTCATTTTATTTTGCTTGATTTTTATATTGAAAATTACTTTTACCTCCGTCCGCTGTGGAGGATAAAAGTGTACATGTAACTTACATTAGGGCAATAAAGGACATTATGATGGAGCCAAAACTCGAGTGAGAATAATATGAGTAAACTTAGAACACTTTCCAGTTGAGATTGGATTGCATCAGGGATCAGTACTTAGCCCATTTCTGTTTGCCTTAGTGATGAATGAATTGATGCGGTATATTCAAGACGATGTCCCTCGGTGTATGTTATTTGCAGATGACGGAGTACCGATTAATGAGACACACAATATAATTCATGCTAGGTTGGAAGTGTGGAGACAAACTTTGGAGTCTAAGCAGTTAAGGTTGAACATGATCAAAATAGAGTATTTGAAGTGTAAATTTAGTGATGCTATGCATGAGGCAGTCATATAAGTGAGACTTGACACATAACCTATCCGCAAGAAAGATTATTTCAAATACTTGTAATCCAGGGAAGTAGAGACATCAATGACGATATCACATATCGTATTGGTGCGGTGTGGATGAAGTGGAGACTCGCCTCTGGAGTCTTGTGTGATAAAAAGGTACCACCAGAACTTAAAATAAATTTGATAGAGTGGTGGTTAGATAGACGTCGTTATACGAGGCAGAGTGTTGGCTAGTTAAGAATTCCCCTGTTTAGAAGATATATATTGTGGAAATAAGAATGCTGAGATGGATGTGTGAGCATACTAGGAGCGATAAGATTAGAAAGGAGGTTATCTGGTATAAGGTAGGAGTATGGAGAACAAGATGAGAGGAGCGAGATTTCGATGGGTTGGGCATGTGAAGCGGAGATGCGTAGACGCCCTAGTCAAGAGGTGCGAGAGGTTGGATGTAGTAGACATGAGGAGAGGTAGAGGTAGGCTGAAAAAACAATGGGAAGAGATGATTAGACAGAGCATGATGCAGCTTCAGATTATCGAGGACATGACCTTAGATAGGAGGGTGTGGAGGTTGTGTATTAGGATAGAAGGTTAGTAGGTAGTGGAGTATTGCCTTGCTTTCGAGAGTTCAAGCTTGTTAGTGTCTGTAAGTACTAGCCCTATTCTTATTAGTTTTAGTTTTTGATATCTATCTTCATTTGTTTATTATGTTTTGGCTACTACACTATTATGTTGTTGTTCATATTTTTTTCTTGTAGGTTTTGCATGCTTTTCCTATTAATTGTTATATTATATATTGTCGCTATTTTCTTCTTCTTTATACCTGAATTTGTTGTACTTGAGCCAAGGGTCTATCGGAAACGACCACTCTACCTCCATGAGGTAATGGTAAGGTCTGCATATACTTTACCCTCTCCCATTTGATGGATTTCACTGGGTATTTTGTTGTCAATCCATCGATTTCATTTTACTAATTAGCCCCAATATTAAAATAGATATTTCATTTTACTTGTCCATTTTAACAAATCAACAAAAATCTTATTACTGTTTTCTCATACCATCCTTAGAATTAAATAACTACACAAAATATTAATAGTAGTCAAATTTAGAGTTTCAAAGCATCATTAATTAGATTCGTTAAGTAAAATACACATCTAGCTAAAGCTTTAATAAGTACTTGTTCATTTTAGCAAATTAAGAGAAATTTGCTAAGTATTTTTCTTCCAATACTACCCTTGTTCTTAAATATGTACTAGTGGTCAAATTTAAATTATCAACACATAACTAATAAGGTGAATTTAATAAAATAAACTATTAATAAATATTTTTTTAAAAGAAATGTCAAGTCAACCTAGCCAAATAAAATGAAAGAGAGTAGTTAACCACAAAGCAAGTTATAAAAGAAAGAATGTACAAAGCAAGTTATAAAAGAAAGAATGTACATATATCTACATTTAAAACTTACTAAAACATAGATGATCGTAATATCATACATATAGGATTATAAATTAAAACCCATTCTAATTATCCCAAAGAGTTATATAAGTACTTTGATAATCAGCAACAAAGAACATATTATCATCCATTAATTGCCCCTCCATTCCAAACTCCCCAAGATTAAAATGTGGTTGTTCCATTGAGAATATTGATGAAGTTGGGTTATAATAGCTTGAAATATCACTTTTACGTTCCAATAATAGCCTTTCTATCTTCTTTTCTGCTTCACACAATTGCTCTTTCATCTTCAACACCTGCAAGGAAAATGTACACTTCTAATTAGTACGAGGGTCAAACTAATAAATCTTCGATGAGTCTGAACACATAGAATCTTCAATCTTTTTTAAACTAAAATTTATATATAAATATATATAAACTACATATGATGTACTATTATCAAATTAAAATGAAAGAACTTTTTTTGACTTTGTTGATAATTATTATAGTAGTGTCACATCAAGTGGAACATAAAGACCACAAATGTACCTCAGTTTCAAGACGATATTTCTCGATGATGGTAGTCTCATGTTGAGTCTTTAACTTGGAGTATTCCTCCTCAAGTTTCTTGTTCTTCCACCTAGCCCTCCTGTTCTGGAACCACACCGCGACTTGGTGAGGATCAAGGCCGAGCTCAGAAGCAAGCTTGGCCTTCCTTTCCGTCTCTAGCTTGTGCTCATCCCCAAAACTTCGTTCAAGAAGATTAACTTGTTCTTCACTGAGCAACTTCCTCTTCCTCATCACAACTTCACTGGTGTTGTTTCTCCCTTCAACTTTGTTCTTCTTCCTCCTCCTTCGCGGTTTCACCATCTCTCCCGAAGAGACTAAGGAATAAACATCATGTTTACAACATTAATATTACAAGTAACAAATTAAAAACTACAACCCTTTTTTTTTAGAGAAATAAAATCCGATCCATGTGGGCATCACGTAGGAAATAAAGGCGCAAACAAGGGGGAACTAATAGTTCTCGGTAAATAAGTGTTCAAAGTTGGACAGTTAGGATAAGTATATCAAAAAAGTATAACAAATGGTAAAATAAGTTTTTTTGAAAGTACAGAGGCAAATTTGACCCTTTTCTGTATTTTTTTTTTTTTACAACACATACTCAAAGAAATTAAAGTTAAAGGTGTTGTTCTAACCTTGTTCTTGTGCTAGTTGGGCGTAAATATGAGGATAGAAATGAGAGATGAGTTCCATTTGATCATCAACCTTGCTGCTTGTCATAATCCCTTTCCTTCTCTCTTGTTATTGCTTGTGCTTATTGATGTAGAAAATGAAATCAAAGTGGATATATAGGTAGAAAGTGAAGAAAGGAATACTTTAAAGAAAATGGTATTTGGTGGGACTTTATTTATAGAGCTATATCAGCTTGGGAATTGGGATGCATCTTCTTTCTCTCTTGATGATCACATGTTTTGTTTAGATTCGACAACAATAGCATATCTAATGTAATTTTATACAGATAGAGCGTTTGAGGGTGGTATTAGAATATTGTATACAGACTTTATTCCTATCTTTGTGCAAATTCCATCGTCAATTGTTTGGAATATTCTATATATATATATATATACTAGCTTGAGCCAAAGTGAAAAAACTTTTGTTTAATTTGAGAAGTGGAAAAGGGATTGAAAATTTTAAGGACGTGTAGCTTTGTTATCTTAATAGGTGAAACTTGTCTAGGTTAATTGGATATAGAACTAGCTAGAAAGCAAATTATCTATAGCTTTAGGCTTTAGCTTAACTAGTTTGTTTGTTAGTATTGTTTTGGCATTTCCTTCAACACCATTCGGACCCTTTTGCTTGAATGGATATGGGACCTCTTCACTCTGTTCATTACATGTTATGTGACAGTATTTGATTAAACGTAAAATTATAAAAAGGAGAAAAGTTTTCTGATCATGTAAAAACTAAATTTACTTCCCGAATGTATTATTCAAAGGGCGTTTGTCCATAAAAAGGTTTATTTTTTTTGAAGTTGAACTTCGGAAAACACATTTCATGCCCTGATTGTTTCAAATCAATTGGCCTAAAAGTTAAATATATGCAAGTGTGCATAATAACTTGATAATTTGGAAATAGAGACAAAAGCCTATATTAAGTCAAATAACATTGGTAATGTAAACAAATTAAATAAAACAATGTATTATTATTATTATTATTATTATTATATTTCAAATTAATTGAATTGTTGAGACATTTTTCATTTTTCAAATTAACTTAATTGTTCAATCTTCAAGACTATTTTTAGGATATTCTTCCAATTTTACCTTTCATTAGTTAGTATTGGAATTAGTTATTATAATTAATGTTTAGTTATTTTAATCATAAATTTGACAATAATTAATAAGGGTAAAAATGGAAAGTGATGCCTATTTTATGTCTTAATCTTCTTTTCTTAAAGGGTGTGAAACACCTCAACAATTCAATTAATTTGAAATGGAGGGAGTATAATATAAGTTTAAATGAAGAAATGGAGATTATATGTTGTCACCTCCAACTTATTTAAGTCTCAAGCATAGTTTTTTTTGTTGTTTTCCATTCTGTGTTTGATATCTACATTGGAGCCTCATTAAATCGGGATTCACGCGAGATTTTAGTTATTATTGTGTTATGTATGATTGTATGCAAGTGATGAAATCCTTTTTCTTAAGAATAATTTAATGGAAAAGATTGAACTTTGAAGAAGATGCGCATGGCATGGCTAGGATTCCCTTTAACATGCTTTTAATTACTTGTTAATTATAAATTTGGCTCCATGCCTAGTACTAATTGGTGTCATGTTTATCACGACAAGTTAAGCTCATGTTTCCCATCTTCAAACTTGGGATTTTAAATGAGTAATTAACACCTAATAAAGATTGGATCAAAACACCTACTTCATGGCTAATCAAAATCACCCCCATTATTATGTTGGTAAAGTCATGGATATATAACATTCGACTAACTAGTTAATTGATATAACTGAAATATATAGATA
>JAGDQO010000093.1:0-40624 GCA_018342035.1 Solanum appendiculatum
ACCGTATAACCCAACCTTAGGCTTTAAAATTTCACTAAGCCTAGAAGTGACCTACGATACCAATCTATGACTCGTACATAGGGTGATGGGCCGTCCTAGTGAATCGTACAAAGGATACTAGGACTTGTTTTGGAAAATTTATTTTCCCCTTCTTACGGTTACCATCTACATCTTGTAAGAGCTTTTACATTCCGTAGGTAGAAACCTTAGACACAACCTGTAACCCAAAAACCTCTTTCCTTTCTTTTTTTTCAAAATTCTGAGGTGTTACAAGTAACCAGACTTCAAAACAATTTTGAAAACACCACAACACCCTGAAGCTGGTCGAATAGATCACCAATCCTATACATGGGTAATAGTTCTTCACTGTCACCTTATTTAGATAACTATAGTCAATACACATGTGCATCATATCATCCTTAGTCTTCATGAAGATAATGGAAGCGCCCCACGACGATACACTAGGCCTTATGAACCCCTTACCTAAGAAATCTTGACGGTGAAAACTAAGCTCCTTGAGTTCTGCTGCAGACATTCGATATGGAGGAATAGAGATAGGTCGAGTACACAACTCAAGATCAATAGGTAAGTCAATATCATGCTTCTGGGTAGGCTAGGTAGGTCAATAAGAAACACATCTACAAATTCACGGATGATTGGAACTGACTCAACGGGAGGGACCTACCTACTGACATCCCGCACAGATGCCTAATAGGACAAACATTTGTTAGACACTAGCCTTCGAGTCCAAATAAAAGAGAAAAGTCCAACCGGCGTGCTACCAATGAAGCCCTGCCACACCACCAAGGGAATATCAGGCATGGCTAAGGTAACAAACTTAGAGAAATTATCTAAATCCGCACGATAGGGAGATAATATGTCCATGCCCAAAATCTCATCAAAATCAAGCATATATAAAAATATAAGGTTAGCTAGAGTTTCACAACCCTTGATAGTAATAAAGGAAGATCAAAACACCTGATCTACTACTAAAGAATCACCCACGGGGGTCGACACATGCAATAGTGCTACCATAGGCTCGGAACTCATACCCATATGAGAAGCATAATACACAAACATTATGAATAGGTAGAGCCTAGATAAAATATAACCGAGGCAAACTGATGGCATAATAGAATCGTACTAGTTATCACATCGTTTGTTGCCTTAGCCTCTGTTCTCACTAGAGGAGCATAGAAGTATCCTTTTCTGCCTCTCTCATGGAAATCAGTCTTACCATGTTACTTGCCTCCCTAGGGACTACCGTGAATATCCTACTGTCCACCGTGATGTTCCTGATCCTAACCTTGAACTCTAGCTAACGGTGTTGCGATTGGAGGTGGTAAAGCTGGTAAGTCTTCTTGTGGAGCTGGAGCAATCCGCCGAGGTAAGAGGAAATCTCTAGCATAGTGATCCAACTCAGAAAAGTCAAAGCAACTCGGAGATGATGCTCTCCCAGAAGAATAGCCACCACGGCCTAAAGTATAAGACTGGGACCTGTGACTCTGACTAGAGCCTACCTCACTCCTACTATATCGATAACCCTCTGAAGACTGCATTGAGACATGAATAAGCCAACCGGGTTGACCCTGCTAAAAGGGCTACCGAATCCTATTAGAAGTATACCTGGACTTGGAACAAGACCCCTATAGATACCCTCATATCTAACTCTTTGGTCATTGCGCCTTTGGGCCTCACCATGTAGCTGCTCAATAGTGCGAGTATGGTCAACAACATCAAGAAAGGAATGACCCATAGAGACCAGAGACTGAGTCTCAATCCGCAGCTGAAGTCTCAACCCATGGAAATAACGCAAAACTCTCTCTTCCTCAGTAGGTAAAATCTTAGTTGCATGACAGGAGAGCTCATGAAACCTCGACTCATACTCAGACAAGGTCATAGAACCTTGTTCAAACATAGAGAACTGATCACAGAGATGATCTTTAACACTGAGAGGGATGAACTTGGTAGAGAATGCCTCAAAAAACTTAGTCGAAGTGACTAGAGAAGACCTTCTAGGCCTGGTATCAACAAAGGTAGCCACCACTATCTTGATGGCCTATCTAGCTGACATGAAGTGAAGTCGGCTCCTCTTGACTCTACTAGACCCAATGATTGAAGCCGCTCCCCACTAGTAGTCACAAACTCAGGGGAATCCTCACCCACAATCGGAGAAAACCTCGGAGGTGAAAGTATCAAGAACACTTCGAGCATCTTCTACTCCTCTAGCGGCATAACTTCGACCGCAATCATGGACTGGGCACCCCCAGGAGGTTCCTGGGCCTGAGCTGCCTTTGCTGCAGGCCGATCCTGCTAACTTGGTGCTTGTGCAGGTGTTGGTGCTGGTGTTGGTGCTCGGGCCTACTACATGCAACCCAGCATAATTAAGAGTTGACTAATGGCTGCATAGAGATCTAGAGCAATAGCCGATTGGGGTGGTGGCTGAGCTTGTCCCGGCCCTAGTTAGACGAGTGTATAGATATGTAAACAATGTATTATTAAGCAATTAGGCCAAAGAAATGAATGAAAAAGAAATTAGGGAAGACGAGTCATAGCTACTATTTTTGGCAGTTTTTGTTGCCAGGCAGACTACTAATCTCGAGTGTGGAATTGTTCCTCATGATCGTGAAGGTCCACCGATTATTTAACTCATCGCGATCATGGGATTAAACGATGTAGTTGTGGGAAACTGATATTTATCTCATCGTGATCCCGGGATTAGATATCATGATCATGGAGGAAAAAATTCAAAAAGTAGCTCACTCAGGCATTTTATCGAACAGGTTGCAAGTACAATTTTTTCAAGCAATTTTGAACAAGAAATAACTATCCTTTCGCCCCACTTTTCAGTTAACAACCCAAAAAACAACAATAACATCACCACAATTCAGAAATTCCAATTTAAATTCACAAATCCATGCTCAAGAATTTTGGGCGAGAATCAATGAAATTTCAAACAACTTACCAAAAAAGGAGACAACAAGAGAGAGAAAGAAAACAATACATACCTCGAGGAAAAGACACTTGAAGGAGAGTTCTGGCTTAAAATGATCAAAAGGGCATTGATTTTTAGAGAAAGAAATATTTGGTACAATTAGGACTTTTTAGAAGAATTGATATGAATTTATAAGGTTTCTATCTTTTTAACTGACCACAGATCATCGCGAACGTGAGCAGCTCATCGCAATCTCTACAAATTTCCTTTTTAACCCTTCATTATCATGGCCAATGGCTTACGCGATCATAACACTTTATGTTTTTATGCTTCGCAATCACGTTCAATGTCTCTCGAGATTGCGATGAAGGAACTGTTGCCAGACCTGCAGAAATTCTATAATTATTTTGACAATGGCAGAGGCTATTCGACGACTCTCCCAACCAATTTTGGCGAGCTTGAGGGCTTATAACACTCAAATTACTTGTAAAACCATTAAACAAGTAAGTGTTCGTTAACAATCTAATTACCCAATAGATGAGGTCGGGGTCGAATCCCACAAGGAGTGGTATGTGAAAAAATTCAATTACGAAGTCAATTTGTGTCCCAATTCATTGTAAGTAGATGGTAATAAGGGTGAAATAAATTCCAATTATCAAATTAATATAGTTCTGTCACCAATTTCGACCAATTAAACTTAAACAAGCAATTAACAAGAAAGTGGAGTAATAATCTAGGAGTGTGCGGAAGTGGGTATCAATTTAAAATGTTGGTCAATGTGATTTCTCAATAACCTTGATTGCACATGGATAGGCTGGGTCAATCTCAAACACATATCATGTTTATCAATCAGAATATGCTTATTACAACAATTGTTCTCGGACATTCCCATGAGTAATCAATTAACTAACCCAATACCTTGCATAAATATTCCCTCTCGAGCAAGACTAGCATTTACAGGTGAAATCTAAAATTTCTTTCTCCAGAAAATAAGGAATTTCAAACTAATATGCAAGCATCAAATCAATTACCCACTTCATATATTCTCTCTCAAGCAATATTAAAAGATCTTAACTAGAATTAAGTTTGCAACCTCAATTCATAACTTGAACACATGATAATCAAACTGAATTCATGGAAATCAAAGTAAAACAGAGCAATACACATTATCCCACAAATTTAATCAAAACCCAACTCCATTTGCACACCCCTAGAATAGGGGTTTTATCCAATCATGTTAAAAGTGAAAGAAAATATACCAAAAATATTCTCGGCCATTGAATTGTTGATTTGTAACGTCAATTTAAGAGACCCACTTTTAAATTTCAAAAAATTATGCGTGAAAAGCTTGTTTTTCACTCTACAAAATAGATGCTTCAATTGTACTCTACTTTAGAAAATTTTCAGATCCAAATTGTATGAGCCAAGATGTATTTTTCTCTCTCCTTTCGGCTATTTATATCTCCCCAAAACATAGCCAAAATTTCATTAAATGACCCAATTGTTGATGTTAGTCGGGCTCGCCGACTTGTTCAGTGAGTCACCGGCTTGATCTTCTTCTCGCCTTTTCTTGTCTTTAGGCTTCAGGTGTATTAACCGCAGTTGGCAAGCTCGATGGAGTTCACCGATCAGATTCGGCAAGTCATTGATCATCAACCAATATCACCTTTTTGACCTTCAATTTAGCTTAAATGTTCTGTTACTTTTGGCGACCACTTGTAAACGCTCACCGATTGGGGTCAGTGAATCGCCGTTTAGCTCTTTCTTCTCGCCGACCTTCCTTGAGAATTTTAGTCAAAGACACCATCATTTTTTATGAGGTCTGGCACACTCAGTGAGTCACCAAGTTCCTTTTGGCAAGCATCAATGTCACGATTTTGCTCTTTTTCCATTTTTAGCCTCTTTTTGCATAATTTCATCCTTGCCTTGTTCTTGAGCTTTCATAGCTACAAAATACAATAATTCAATAGATATTGATATAAAAAGGCACTGAGGACACTAACTGTTGAACTAAAAAGGCCTCAAATTAGTCAAAATCTCATACTCATGAATAACCCCAACTTAAACTTTTACTTGTCCTCAAGTAAATTAAGAACTCAACTAGTTCGACAAGGGTGTCTACAACATTGCTTCTCGTAAGCCATCATGCAAGTGATATAACTAGGCCAATAACAAGATAATGTTATTCTCAATTATACTCAAAAAGCCTCAAATGATGGCTAGCAATTATCAATCTAAGCTCAAGTTCACGTAAGCTCACTCATGATACAAAGTCATGCTTCAACAAAAGTATTCAAGTTCCCTCACAACAAAAGATGATTCCATGCTCTCACAAAGCATATCAACAATGGATTTATGGAATCAACACGAACTCTCAATCTCTCAAAGAGAAATGCATGCATGATTAAACCTATAGGCTTGCCCATATTTTCAAATCATCACATCACCCGACTTTAGTACGATCTCAAAGGTCTTTTTCAGGCTTGTAATAGGGCTGAGGGTAAAGGTATGATCAATTTGGTTTAGTCACTTCACCTTTTCAAAGCATTGTTGTTTTAAACTTCACCCCTTCTCATGATTGTTCCCTATTTTGACCAAGAGACTCAACTGAAGTAATCCACAACATTCATTTCTTATTCAATTCATTAAGAACCCTTTTTATTCCATCCTGCTAGGAAGTTGATCAAGGCACTACCTTTGCAACATATTCTTTTTCATTTCACATTATTTTCTTCATTTTTCTTCCTCTTCTCTCTTTTTTTATAAATAGAGGGGTTCCAAGTTTTTGACAAAGAGTCTCATGCTTCTTTTTCACTTGGGATCTTTTCTTCTTCCTTACCACACCCCCAACTTAGGATTTTGTCCTAAGTTGGTTATTCAAATAAATTAATGCTTCAAAAAGGTTTAATGGGTGAGAAGGAAGGGACATTTTTTATTCAAGAGATTTCAAGAAGGTTGACAACAAACGGTTAAGGTTCAATTGGTGCTAAGATGATTTCACACCCTCAAAAGGTAGTCACAAAAGAGGTATGAAGATTTAGGTTCACTCTCAAAAACATGTTCCCAAGATCATTTCTTGCATACACCAAAGCTAAACAATTAGAACAACAAAGTAAATTCTAGGAATCCACACACATGGTTTCAAGTAAGATCTAACCAATGAAGGAACTTCAAACACAATCATTGTGCACAACTCTACAAAATTAAGTTTGAGTGCAATGTTCATTGCAAGACTCGCATCAATACACAACTAGTCGCATCAAGATTCTAGAAGATCATGCAAGAGTCATGCAACATGAATTTCCTTGAAACATCAACACAAACACATCTGCCATCAAAAGCATTATCCAAGACATCGATATTGATCATAATCAATACTCAAATACTAAGAATGAGTGCACAAGCTCTTCAATCATTTCAAAACATCATAACCACTTAAAATCTCGGTCCAATCTATAGACAAGAGAAAAATGACCATTCAATTATATCAAATCCAAATACCAAAATGTATCAAAAGACAATATCAAATACAACCCAAATCAAAACAAAATACAATAAAAGGGATATATACTAACAAGTGCCCTCACCCCACCAAAAAGTAAAATGCAGTGTCCTCAATGAGAAAATAAAGTGTTGAAATAAAGTGGATTAAAAATCCCCCTGTCAGTCTATGCCTGCAACAAAACTAATCAGGTGGCTCAACTGGTATGGCATCAACCTGGGTATCAGTGCCCAATGCATCTAGAGGAGGAGTGGAGTCTAAAGGACTGGTCCCACTCAGACCAATATCGGAGGTCTCCTGAAAGAAAATAAACTAAAAACATTCTTGACCATTAGATTGTTGATTTGCAACATCAATTTAAGAAACAGACTTCTGAATTCCCAAAAATTATGGGTTATAGGCTTGTTTTTCGCTCTACTAAATACAAGTTTCTATTATACTCTACTTTAGAAAAGATTCAGATCCAAATGTACGAGCCAAGATGTATTTTTCTCTCTCCTTTGGTATTAATATCTCCCCAAAACTTAGCAAAAAATTCATTCAATGACCTAATCGATGACGTTAATCAGGCTTGTTGACTCGTTCGGTGAGTCGTCGACTTGATCTTCTTCTCACCTTTTCTTGGCTTCAATCTTCAGGTGTTTGTATCGCACTTGGCAAGCTCGATGGAGTTTGCCGGTCACATTCATTGAGTCACCGATCATCACCCAATCTCACTTTTTTGGCCTTCAACTTAGCATAAATATTTCGTCACTTTCAGTGAGCACTTGTTAGCTTGCTGATTGAGGTTGGTGAGTCACCATTTTGCTTTTTCTTCTCGCCGACCTACCTTAAGCATTTTAGTCAAAGACATTGTCATTTTTTACAAGGTCTGGCTCACTCAGTGAGTCACCGAGTGCCTTTTGGCGAGCATCAATATCATAATTTTTCTCTTTTTCCATATTTTAGCCTTTTTGGGTGATTTCATCCTTGCCTTGTTCTTGAGCTTTCATAGCTACGAAACACAATAATTATTAGATATGGACACAAAAAGGTATTGAGGACACTAATTATTGAACAAAAAAGGCTTCGAAATGAGTCAAAATCTCAAACTCAACAAGTGCTTAAAAAGTTCTCAAAGTCCCATTTTAAGGTGTTACAATCCCTACTTCAATCCCATTCAAATATTTGCTTCAAAACCTGTCCAAAAGACCAACAAAAAACTTTGAAACTATGAGGATTAGTCAAAAATAAAATTTAAATCTAATCTAAAAATCAAAAACTCAAAATGAAACTAAGAATCAAAATTTTTGGACCATTGAGTTGCCTCCCATTAAGCGCACAATTTAACATCACGGTGCGACGCCGATTGCATCAACCTTTATCTTACGATTTCGAGGTGATGGACCTTCTCCCCAGCTTCAAATCAATGCATCATTGAAATGCATGGAGAAAACATGAGAGCATCAAGAGTCTCACTCGATCTCTCCATTTCGAAGATTTGAATTTCTTACCCAACTTCACATCGTTCTTTCTTTAAGGAGCATTGGGCAAGAGTGAGAGCACCACTAGGCCTTTCGAACACTGAACTTCATCATTCTTGGCCTTCAAGTCAGTGATACTCTCACTTCAAAATAAACTAAAGTTGCCATAAATGATATTTTTGGCTTTTTTCTTTCAACTTTAATATCATTTCTTTGATATCGGTATCTTGGATATTTATTTGCTTGGTTTGCTTATAAAAACCCAAGATTTCATCCATGATTATCACAACCCCTTTTTCTTGAGACTTCAACTCCAACTCCAACTTGCTCTTTTTTCCCACTTGACAAGGAGCATTACATACTCCTATTCTTGTTCTCACATTGGTCTTCAAGGTTGCAATTTCAAACCCAAGTTGGATCAACTCATGGTACCGAGTTAGGTGCCAGTTGTGAAATCATTCCCCATTTGAAACGTTAGATTTTGTAGCCTCTCACCACATTCAATCTTTTGGGAAAAGCTCATGAGCCAAGTATGACTCACAACACCCATTTCTTCACACATCTCTTCATCTAAAAATCCCCCCCCCCACAACTATCCCCAACATGAAGTCCTCCACAACAAGGTCATTAGTCATCAACATAGGGCTAACAACCACCAAGCATTGCTTCATCACAAGAAGCCATAGAACCAAAAAAAAAAGGAAAAACAAAGAATTCAAAATTTGGATTAAAACAAGTAACTCTAAATTCTAAACCAATTCAATAAGCCTTATTGTAACTGGATAGCGACGCCATTTTGATAACACTCAATTCCCCATCATACGAATCAATGAGTAAGTAGTTACTAGCAATATAATAACCCAATGTATGAGGTCGGGGTCAAATCCCACTAGGAACAATTTATCAATAATTGAAAAGATAAAGAATTATAAGATACGAGTTTGAATCCAAATGAAAAATGCATAATTATAATATGAAGATGATATTAGTAACTATCATGGATAGGGGAAAAGGTCTTTTCAAACAATGAAGCAAAGGGAATTAGGTAATGGGAAGCTAATTGAAAATCACAAGATCCATTGCACCTTAATATCATGCAAACTCATTCAAGGGTAGGATCATATATGCATTGGAACCTCAATGATTCACCTAATTCTCTCAAACGTAAGCAAATATGTCTTCCCTAGTTCTCTCAAACCTAGTTAAGTAGCAATCACAAATAGTCCAATTCTATGCATTGCATGGATTAACTATCTTTAGATATTATCCTATATATGAGTTATTACACCTCAGTAGCACATTTCAATAATTCCCAACCTCAATTGACTCTCTCAAGCTCAATCAAAGTAAATGGGCAAGTCGAAGGAGTGATCAAATCCATCAAGAAAGTAATTAAGCATGAATTGATTAGATAATTAAATACCTATTTCATAAATGAGAAACATGCAATCAATTACAAAAGATAAAGATGTCAATTAACATAACAAAAACCCAATTTCTCCAATGATCAATTAAACCCACAATTCAAGCTGGAGTTTTCAATCTTCTATCTAAAATGTGAATTGTGAGGAAACTTATTATCCAAGCCTAAAACCCCAAGCTAAGAACTCTCAGAATCTTGATAGTATGAATACTTTCCCTCACAATGGTTGTGCATGAGTGTAAAGATGGAATTTGGGATCAAAATGGTGAATTTCTCATTCTGCCCAATGACTGGCAATTTTTGGTCTTCGCTTTCGTGACATTTTACCCATGCGATCGTGATAGGTCACTTTTTTGTATCTCACTATCACGACTACTTACCACGTGATCACAGGCGAAAAGTTTTCAATTGACCGCGATCATGATGTGTTGACCGTGCGATCGCGATGAGCAATCACCTGCTAGTTCTAAACTTCTGCAATTTGTCTTTTTGGCTTGGTTTCTTTAAATATCTTCCAAATCAACGCTTCATTTTATTTTTCTGCAAATATGAAGAAAACAATATCAAATGCTTCCATTCTCGCTTAAACAAGCTCAAAACTAAACTTAAAGACAAGATAAGCAGGTAAAAATACCCACTTATCACCTAGCTTCTAGGCAAGAACAAAATTTTATTCCTGAGTCCTTCACACTAAGCCAACGCGGAGCTGGCTGCCAAGTAAAGTAAAATTTCACTTCCCAGCTCTGGTTGGGCTCTAGTTTTCTTTGTGCTTTCTCTTGTATTTTTCCTTCTTGTCCACTCATTCTTGGTCTCAACGTCACCTTCCAAGAATTCCAACTTCATTTAAGCATTATTATCATGCAATTTAACCCTACAAACACCTAATCACATTGGTTAGAACTAATTACAACTTAAACATGCAAGCATAAGAGATTTTATTGTCAAACTTAGCTATAACATGGGTTTAATCTTGGATTGTAGGCAAATAAATATGATCAAGATCACAACCTCTCATTTAAAGCCTTGTTTATCCTCGAACAAATCAACACATTCACATCACAAAAGCTACAACACACGACTCACCACAAAGGTATTCAAGCTCTTACTACAATAACTTACATGGCTTACCTCTTTCAAAACATGTATGTCACAATCTTCTCCTCAACAAACACGTGACGATATTGAAACCTCCGACCATCATGAATTGACTCTACAACATTTTGAAAATTCAAGCATAGTACTCACTCAAGATATCACATAGATCACCTATCCTTTATAAATCATGCGCCCTCACAACAAAATAGGCACCCATTATCACTCATATGTAAAGAATATATCACAAGATAAGTGTACGAATCAAATTTTGCTCACTTTCCCAAAAGAATTCACATGCCACGCAACATGAATCATAGGCTTGCCCTTAGTGTAATGCTCCACTAGTATAAGAATATGACAATTCAAGATCAATTAGGACTTTTATGGGTTCTAATTTAGGCTAAGGAATGGGTAGGAACAATCTTTGGTGAGAGTAGTCACCAATAATCCCAAGTGCTTTTAGTACATGACCATTTTAAATTATGCACATTATCAACGACACAATTCACCCAACTTATTTTCCCCCAATTCTCATTGTTTACCCCATTTCATTTTACGTTTACTCATTTCACTATAGCAAGAAGTCTTTTCACTTTGAATTCTTCTCTTTTTTAAATCTCTACTACACATAGCTTTTTCACACTAATAATTACAACCTTGGGGCTTCACTTTAACTTTTTCCTTTCTTCGAGCATCCCTCCCTTAATCACTTCTCTTTTACATATCCAGCGCTTGGGAGTTCTTGGATCAAATTTGTGCCCTATAAAAGAATAGGAGTAATCTTCAAATACTGGTGTCTATGTTTAAGCTAAAGTTTCAAAGGGGCTCAACTAGAATCATACATTAGGGTAGGTTAAAAGAGGTTTAAACATTGTTTCCTAAACATCACATTGTTCATTTTGTTTCACACACACCGGGAATGTTCTAGACATCATAATGTAACAAGGAATACATCAAGACCTTACTACACATGGTACATGTTCAACTCAAGAAGGATCATTATAGACTCTTCAACTAAGCAATTGCAAGAATTCATATTTAGGCTTAAGATAATTATGAGTCAAACAAAAGAGCCTAAGCGTCTCAACGCGTAATCATCATAATTTCATTCTTTTCACAACTTGTAAACTTGCCTACAGCAACCACGTAGCCTTAGCAAGAATACCTTGACACAAACAAACAAAATGATGAAGCTACCCATAAGAGGATTCTCATCCATCCTTCAATGGACAACATCACTTAACTAATACTATTGAGTCAATCTTATAAGGAATATATTTTTCTTGGTATGGTTCAATGGGACTATCCTTGGTATAAAAAACTTAAAACAAACTGCAAAGAACCCAAAAATTGAAACAACTTTAAAATTTAAATAATATCAAAAACTAATATACACATAGGGACACAAATACCATATACGACCCCATACTTAAAACATATCATTGTCCTTAGTGCTGCAATCATATAGAAAAAACAAAAAGTAGGGTGCTAGGAACTTCTCCGAATTAGTCCTCTATTGCCTCATAAGACCCATCCACCAAGGCCAAGTTCAGCTCATCTCCACCATCATCGCCTTCATCATCGGACTCATTGTCTGAGCTAGTACGCCACTTATCCTCACCAGTAAGGATATCATCTTCCGTCGGCTCTACAAACTCTTGCCCAATTTCGACAAGAGCCCTAGCATGAGCTTTGAGAGGGTATTCCACTTCGACATTATATAAGTATTCCTGTCTGGAAGGTCATCTGCCTGTTCAGTGCCTAGCATTTCTAAGCCATACATATGGGCCGTCACAAGTCATCCCGCTTATGTCATTCGGCCAAGGTTAGAGCAGGTGTATGTAAAGACTCAAGCCCCATAGTTTGATAATGCTCAAGCACACCTCTAGCGATTCGAAGTGTGGGCAGTTGCTATGCAAGTATAAACCCAATGAAGAGTTGAGGTCGATTACATGAGGAACAATGTGCAGGGCAATTGAAGAGACAAAAAATTACTAGCTACTAGTTTGAATCCGAAATGGAAGATACAATTATAATAAGAGAAGGTTTCAATTAACGAATTAGGATAGGGGATAGAGGAGAACAAGGAACAAAGCTATATCGAATAAGATTACCAAAGGGATTTGGGAATGGGAAATCAATCAATACCTATACGATCCGTTGCAAATTAGCATCATACAATCTCAATTAATCTTGGGTAAAATCATATATGCCTCGGACTCTAAATTACTCACCTAATTCTATCGAACATAGGCAAATATTTCTCAATTAGCTCTATCGAGCCCAATCAAGTAGCAAAATAAGAAATCCGTTCAAAGGCAATGCAAGAATTCACTATTTCTAGCAACAATCCAACAATCCAACAAATGAGTTGTTAAACCTCAAACAATGCACCAATCAACTTTTCCCAATCTCAATTGACTCTTGAAAGCAAAATAGAAGTAAATGGGTAAGTCCAAGGAGTGATAAATTCCAATGGAAAGAAAATAAATCATGAAATTGATTGGATAATCAAAAACCCATTTCATAAATGATAAAACATTCAACTAATTACAAAAGCACAAGATAGAAATTAAAAACCCAAATATTTATTATGTGTAACACAATATCCAAATCACTAATCAACAATTAACACCTAAAATTCAACAATACAAAGCAAAGAGTTGAAGAAAGGTGAAAAATAATTACAACCCAAGCTTACAGTCTTCAGTCTAATGGAGTTTGTTGAGGATTCTTGATCTCAAAGCTATGCCCAAGCCTCAATCCCCAAAGTTTTCTCTCTCTATTTTCTGTATTCTATTCAATGTTCTATGGTTCTTAGTTAATTTTTTCAAAATTGTTGTGAATCAGTGTATATGGTGAATTAGGGTCCTAATGTGAATTTCCAGAACTGCCCAGACGTTAGTCACCTTTGTTCTCCGCGTTCGCGGAGATAGCTTCATGTTCGCGGAGCTCAGTATAGTTATACTCCGCGTTCGCGGAGGACGTCCGCATTTGTGGTACTCAACCTTAATTCACTCTGCATTCGCGGAGGCTTCCCACGTTCGCGCCTCACAGTGTGCTTGCACTACGCGATCGTGCCCAGCTCTCCGCGATCGCGGAGAGTATTTCACTACCAACTCCAAAATCCTTTTTTTAGCTCTATTTTGCCCCAATTTCCATTCTTTTTCATCAAAGCTCCTTTTTAACCAACATGTACTTGAAACAACCACATTCAAAGGAAAATTAGCCTATTTCGCTACTTAAGTACCACAAAATCACCATGAGAAGGACTCCAAATGAGTGAAAATCACCCACTCATCAACACCCCCAACTTAGAAACTTTGCTTGTCCTCAAGCAAAACAAAATCAAAAGCACAAGAGGCAATCACAATAAGCACAACACACTTTCATTCCAAATAGAGATCATGATCATGACTTTGGTTGGTACTAACAAATAGTCCTCAAGCAAACTTTTCACAAAAACAACCCCTTATTCTCATGGTGCATTTTTCAAAAACTCAAAAATCATTAAGTGACAACAACTCAAACTCAAGAAATGACTCAACTCTTTAGCTCTTCTATATGCTCACTTGATGCAATTAGAAATTTTCAAAATCACCATTCATGCAACCTACATGACCTCACAAGCAAAGAAATGTCCCAAAACACTCACAAGTATTTACAAACAAGGGACAAAAGCACAAACACTCACACTCACAAAAGAACATATCATGAACACAAATGCCACACCATAGGCTTGCCCATATTTTCAATCAACATTGACTCAACTTCATTTGGTTAGAAATCACAAAGCACTTTGTTAAACTTGTAATGTAGGCTTAGGGAAGGTATGGATATTGTTTAGGTACAAGTGACTACACCCTCCTTGAACTCTACTCAACAACTCAACATTTTCCAACTTTTACACATTTTCTTCACTTTCCAAACCCATGCAAAATTCACCTTTTCATTGTCTTCATTTTCATTCTAGATGCCCCACATGCAACCATTTTCAACTTTTTGGAGGATTCAAGACTCATTTATTCACTTTCTATTTCTTTTCACAACTTTCTTTTTCGAAACTTTTTCTTTATTTGAGACATCTTTCCTCCTATGTTTCTCTTTTTTTTAACAAGCTCTTATGCAATCGGCATCCCTTCTATGAATTTTCCAAAACACCCCCAACTTAGGCTTTTAGCCTCACTTTCACAATAACAAGTTCAAGGAGGGGAAGGGTTCAAGAGAGGAATGTATTTTCAAAATGGCTAAGGCTTGTAATAAGGTTGCCAATAAAAAGGATTTAGGCTCAAAGGGGACAACTAAGGATGCATTTAGGGCAAAGGTGGGATTTTTAGGCCAAGTGGACTTCGATAAAAATAAAAGAAAGCCTAAGATCATTTTTCCAACCCAACTCAATCAAGACCAACGGGGCAAATTCTAGGTGGCATAAGCGAACACAAGGCATTATTCAACAACTCACCAAGCATGGCATGCAAATTACTCAAGATGGATCAAAATCTTACTTCCTTTTCAACATAAAAGTGGCATTGAACAATTAAACCACCAACGAATCAAAAGTCACAAAAAGAGTCACAAGAGTTGTCACAAAATCATTCAACACATGCTCATTTTTCAAAACGGAGGAGTATGTTCCAACACACATTTTTCACAAGCAAGACTATATTCTTAGTACCAAACAAGCCACAACCTCCCAAAAAGAAAATGATGAATTCTCCCTTAAGAAAGTCGTCAATCACTCCATCATTGGGCAAACTCATACATCAATTCGGGACCGGCTACTCAGACTTCACCGCACAACAATAGTGGCTACTCAGACTTCACCAACAATGGCTACTCAGACTTCACCACACAACCAATTGACGCTTTACCCTTAAGAAAGTCGTCACTTGACACTTTACCCTTAAGAAAGTCGTCACTCTATCCATCATAGGGCATCACCAATCAACAAAATCTCCAAACAACAACACCATCTCAAGACAAAAGAAATAAAATAAAGAAACTACAAAAGTCAATAAAAACTACTAAAACAAAAAGGACTAATCCAACACAATTCACAATTAAAACCAAAAGCCCAAAAAGGGAACAACATCCATAAACAAAACAAGAGCCCGACAAGGGCACATCATTCACAAAATAAAACAAATATCCAACAACATAATCCCAAACATCCAAAACAGTCAATAAAAAATAGGAGCTACAAGGGAGGCACCCCTAATTGAAAATCACACTGTGTCCTCACAGTACAACTATCAAAAGAGAATACGAGGGACTCCCTGAAATGCCATCACTCTGAGATCTCATCGGAGGGAAATGTGAGGTCCTCATCATCTGAACTACCGCTACCGCATAAGCTCCTAAGCCTTCCCATCATCTTGTTCAGGAACTTGCTCTTCCTCTTCTCGTGCTCTCGGAAGTTCCTCTAACGCTGCTCGATCTTCCCCTGTCTATGACTCATATAATCAAGCCTGTCGGACATAGCCTTCTGTGCAGTAGCAACAGAAGCAATAGTAGGTGCACCCTCAGCAGTGGCAGCCCCAGACGGGCCAGAAGGAAGGCCAGCAATGAGCTCTCGGATATGAGCATCAATTCCATGTATCTGGGAAGAGATGTATCGCATCGTGGCCGGTCCAAACTGTAGAGGTTCGGTAGAAGATGAAATACCGGCCTCAGAAGTTAGCTCGGTGAACTATCCAAACGGGGGATCGGCCACATCGATCTTCCTCTTCTTGCTCTGGCTACTCTGGTTGCCCCTCTTCTTCAGTGGATGTATCTCCTTCCCTGGTTTCTTCTCCTCATCAGTGAGCAGCCTCAACACCCCAGAATTGTAGCACAGCTGAGTGATCAAAGAAAGGCAGATAATACTCCTAGTTCTCCCCTGAGCCACCTCTATAATATGATCAACAATCAGTTAGCCCACATTAACCTCCATCCCATCAATAATTACTGCTATCACCAAAGCCCTGTCTAAGGTGACCTCGATGTCATGATTAGAAGGAATGACTTGAGCTCATATAATCGAGAGCCAAGTCTTGGCCTCAGTAGTGAACTCCCGGGAATCAACCCCTCTCTTCGTCTCAAACCACTCCGGTGCCTATCCAGCATGTAATTTATCAACCAGCCACTGACTACCCAGCTCCTTGAAATGTTCCAGATATATCTTGTTATCCGCATCTAGGAGACAATAATAAGCACTAATCAATGCTGGGCTGAAATGCACCTATACCCCTCGGATGGTAGTAACGGCGGCCTCATTAAAATCAGTTTCCGAGGCATTTGCAAAGAACTCCGCTGCTATGGTGTGATTAGGCTTGATAAGCTCAGCAACAAACAACATCCATCCACTAGACTCAAGCCGGTGAAAGAACTCTGGCATTCCTCTCTCAAGCTTATCCAAACAAATTCCATTCTCTTTCACAACAGCCTGGCCCAGGTATTCGTCGTACTTCCGGGCACATTTAGATGAGAGGAATCTAGTAGCATCAAAATATTCTTCCTCAGGTGCAATTTCGGATGACGCGGGAATGTTGTCGGTAGACATAATTCACTCAAACTACCTACAAAAGAAGCCAACATGTTAAAAGTTCTTAGGGAAACTTAAAACAATGTATTATGAAGTATTTAGGCCAAAGAAAATAATTAAAACAGGTCCTGATCAAATTAATGCAATGTTACTATTTTGGGACAGAACAGAACCCTTCTCCGCGTTCACGGAGAGTTGACAGCCTTGCCTCAGCATTCGCGGAGAGGCTACCGCGTTCGTTGGTCAGAAACAGACAGGCCTCTGCGTTCACAGAGAGTTGACAGCCTTGCCTCCACATTCGCGGAGAGGCTTCCGCGTTCGCGGAGAGGCTTCCACGTTCGCGGCTCAGAAACAGACAGGCCTCCGCATTCACGGACCAGTTTGCCGCCTTTGCGGAGTACAATGGGACATAGACCTCTGCATACGTGGACAGAGATCCGCGTTCGCAGACAGGTCGTCTTTCTCAGAAAATAGTTCATTCAAACATTTCGATTAACACAAGGAGGGCAACAATATTAACAACACTATCAACCAACTTTCGCCCCCAATTCAACCCTCAAACATGAGCATTACAATCTCAACACTACCAACATGCAATCTACTCAAAAACCCACAATTTAACTCAACAATTCAAGTTCAAAATAAGAACACAATTAAGCACAAATTTCAAGGATTTCACACAAAAATTTCTCCCAAATCAAGCCTAACGAATCATGTATCAATAATTACAAGGCAACAATCATGAATTCTACCCAAGTATTGACAATTAAACACTAAAATCCTAATTTAAGTCAAGAACACAATTAAGCACCATGATTCAATTTTTTACTCACCAAAAATGTACTAATGTGAAGGGGTAAAGGGATGCCTTGTGAGTAGATGCAAACCACAAAGCAATAACTAGGAAGAAAAGGAGATAAGTGGAGAAGTAAGGGAGAATTTTTTATTCTTTGAATGAGGGAACAAATTTTTGTTTAAAAGGGGTGTTTTGAAACTGATTTCAACCTTTGGCATTTCTGCCTTTTAACATACCACGACACCTCCGCGTTCGAGGAGGTCTTGGTGCGTTTGCGCCCCTGTGAGACTTTTTGACATCCGTGTTCGCGGTCAAGAGGGCGCGTTCGCAGATTGTCTGTCAGTTTGAACTCCGCGTTTGCGGACCTTCTTCCGGGTTTGCGGAGAGTAATTGAGGCCTGGACCCCTGGCAGCATTCTGGAATTTTTGGTGTTGGGTGGGTCCATTAGGCGACTCGTCCATTGAATTTAGGCGATCTTCAGCTTCCAAAAAGTGTTCCAACCCCCATTTTGAATGTAGTTCAACCCCAAACTTCAATCCCAAGTGTATTTTTTCAACCAAACCTATTGAAAACACTTCCAAACACTTTGAAATCATGAGAAGTAGTCAAAAATAAAATTCTGATCTATCCTAAAAATTAAGGAAAACTCAAAAATCAAAATTTTTTATAGCGATGGGTTGCCTCCCATCAAGCGCACAATTTTACGTCACGGCACGACGCCGGCTACATCACCCTTTATGTTTCCACCTCGATGCAATGTACCGTTTCCAAAACTTTGAATCATTTTCACTTCAAAGGGCATGAGAATTACATGAGAGCATCACGCGTTTCACTCGATCTCTCCACTTTGAAGATTTGAATTTCTTGCCCAAGTTCACATCATTCTTTCGTGTAGGATTATTGGGCAAGAGTGATAGTATCATTAGGCCATTCGAACAACGAACTTCAAAACGTTTGGCCCTCAAGTGCATGACACTATCACTTTCCAATGTACTAGAGTTGCCATATAGGTTCTTTTTTGCTTTTTCTTGCAACTCTAGTATCATTGCCTTGATTTTTGCAACTTGGAATTTTATTGTCTTGGTTTGGTTGCAAATGCCCAAGATTTCATCAACATCGAACACAAGCCCATTTTCTTGACCGTCAAACTCCCACGCTTTACTTTTGACCATTTGACGAGGAGTCTTACGCACTCCAAGTGTTGATCTCACATTGGTCTTCAAAGTAGCAGTTTCAAACTCAAGTTGGATCATCTCATGGCACCTAGCTAGGTGCAAGTCACGGAATTCATCCCTCATTTGGAACATTAAGTCTCTTAGCCTAACACCGTGTTCAAGTCGGTGAAATAAGTACAAGAGCCAAGTTTGACTCACAACACCCATCTCTTCATCAAAAGAGGCATCCGCACAACTCTTTCCAATATGAAGTCTTCCACAACAAGGTCATGGGCCATCAACATAGGGTATGTAACCGCCAAACCTCGATTCTTCACAAGAAGCCATAAAAACAAAGCAAAAAACACTATTCACAATTTGGATAGAAACTACTAAACTAAAAATTCTAAATCAATTTAATATGCCAAATTGTTCACCGGCGCCGGCACCATTTTATATAACGCTCAACCACACCTCTAATGATTCAAAGTGTGGGCGGTAGCTATGAAAGTATAAATCCAACAAAGAGTTGGGGTCGATTTCACGAGGAACAATGTGTAGGGCAATTGAAGAGACAAAGAATTACTAGCTACTAGTTGAATCCGAAATGAAAGATACAATTATAATAAGAGAAGATTTAAAGTAACGAATTAGGATAGGGGATAGAGGAGAACAAGGAACAAAGCTATATCAAACAAGATTACCAAAGGGATTTGGGAATGGGAAATCAATCAATACCCATACAATCCATTACAAATTAGCATAATACAATCTCAATTAATCATGGGTAAAATCATATATGTCTCGGACTCTAAATTACTCACCTAATTTTATCGAACATAGGCAAATATTTCTTAATTAGCTCTATCGAACCCAATCAAGAAGCAACACAAGCAATCCGATCAAAGGCAATGCAAGGATTCACCATTTCTAGCTACAATCAAACAAATGAGTTGTTAAACCTCAAATAATGCATCAATCAACTTTTCCCAACCTCAATTGACTCTTGCAAGCAAAATAGAAGTAAATGGGCAAGTCCTAGGAGTGATCAATTCCAATGGAAAGCAAATAAATCATGAAATTGATTGGATAATCAAAAACCCATTTCATAAATGATAAAGCATTCAACTGATTACAAAAGCACAAGATAGAAGTTAGGGTTAAATTAGGGAAAATCAGTAGTTTTGGGAGAGGAATGGGGTGAATCTAAGGGTTAAAAAGGGGTTGGGTCATTTTTATTTGGTTAAAATAGGTAAAAACCTGTCTAATTTCAGTAACAAAATTTGTTGTCCCCAAGGCCATGGAATGGCTTGGTCACGGAACGCTCTGGAATGTTTTTTCAAAAATTTCACGTCTAGGTCCATGGCACGGCCTGGACAAGGACTTTTGGACTTCGATGGAAATTTTTTGAGTCAGCTCCATGACACGGAGACAATGCGGAGTTGGGTGTTTTTTCATTTTTATTATTATTATTCTTATTATTATTATTATTATTACTATTGTTATTATTATTATTATTATTATTATTATTATTATTATTATTTTATTATTATTATTATTATTATTATTATTATTATTATTATTATTATTATTATTATTATTTTACACTTACCTCACGATAGTGTGCTTAGCTTCCTTAATTTATTCAAGCTTAATTAGGATACCATTTTTTTTATGCAAGATACAAAAACAACAAAACACATTAAGAAGATGGGTTGCGTCCGATCTAGCACCTTAGTTTTTGATAACGGCATAGATATCATAGATCATATGAAAGCTTTAGAGGAGCTTGATGGACACCAAATAAGAGACATATAGTTTGTTGAAGGTCCATCAAAGTGAAGAGAATGAAGAAAATGGCCATGTGTGCAAATGGCCATTTCATAAATTCAAGAATTCACAAAGGAAGGCAACCAAACAAGGTCCTTATCTCATTAAGGGTAAAATTATCAAAGAAGTTTCTTCTTTATATCCTTAGTATAAATAGTAGTTTTTATCATTTTGGAAGACTTCGATTATGAAGATAATCATGAACTGAATATTTGAGTGTTTTGAAGCTTGCAGTTTCTAGGTGAAGCCTAGCATTAGTGTAGTTCATAGTTGGTAATTGTAGTTGAGTGATTAGGGTGGATTCCCGATATTGCTTGTGTTAACTTCTTCTAGCTTAATCAATCATTGAGTTACCCTCTTTGTAGATTCAATTTGATTTTCTTGTTTTTATTGAGTTTGGGTTATTGTTATTTTATCGGATTCAATTGAAAGGTGAAGGAATAAAGTCCTTTGTTTCTCATAAATTCGATTAGATTTCGATAATTTCACATATGTTTTCTTATTTCTTTCAATTACCCCTTTGATTCTTATAAGTTTTGGTCGTGGCAAGACTTCTATTTTTGTCTTTTTTTGGTTTATTTTCTTATTATTATTTTTATATATATAGTTCTTAAATATTACGATGAAATTACGGGTTGCCTCTCGTATAGCGCCTGGTTTAACGTTGCAACTCTACCCAACTCAAGGATCAATCATTGTCAAGTGAAAGCAGCTATTTTTTGCGATTCACATTGTTTCCAAAGTAGTAATATTTGAGTGTTTTGAAGCTTGCAGTTTCTAGGTGAAGCCTAGCATTAGTGTAGTTCATAGTTGGTAATTGTAGTTGAGTGATTAGGGTGGATTCCCGATATTGCTTGTGTTAACTTCTTCTAGCTTAATCAATCATTGAGTTACCCTCTTTCTAGATTCAATTTGATTTTCTTGTTTTTATTGAGTTTGGGTTATTGTTATTTTATCGGATTCAATTGAAAGGTGAAGGAATAAAGTCCTTTGTTTCTCATAAATTCGATTAGATTTCGATAATTTCACATATGTTTTCTTATTTCTTTCAATTACCCCTTTGATTCTTATAAGTTTTGGTCGTGGCAAGACTTCTATTTTTGTCTTTTTTTGGTTTATTTTCTTATTATTATTTTTATATATATAGTTCTTAAATATTACGATGAAATTACGGGTTGCCTCTCGTATAGCGCCTGGTTTAACGTTGCAACTCTACCCAACTCAAGGATCAATCATTGTCAAGTGAAAGCAGCTATTTTTTGCGATTCACATTGTTTCCAAAGTAGTGCTTCACCCGCTGCCCATTTACAAGAAAAGTGGAACTCTTCTCCTTGTTTCACAATTCTACAGCCCCATGCGGTATCATCTTAACCACTCTGATGGACCAGACCACTTGGATCTCAGCTACCCAAGAAACAACTTCAACCTAGAATTGAATAATATTACCTTTTGGACTTAATTAAAAGTGCAAGAGACAATGTTCTTGTCATTCCAGCACTTTGTTTTCTCCTTGTAAAGCTTTGCATTCTCATAAGCATGGAACCTAAACTTCTCAAGTTCAAGATGCTTCCCCCATTCTCTTCTTTCCGACTTACTCTGGATCAAGATTTAACTTCTATATCGCCCAATAAGCTTGATGCTCTAGCTCCATTAGAAGATGAAAAGCCTTATCAAACATCTTTCAATAAGTAGAAGTCCCAATCGGTGTTTTGTAAGCTGTTTTGTATGCCCACAAGGCATCATCGGGCTTCATAGCCTAATCTTTCCTTTGTGCATTCACCATCTTCTGCAAGTTCTATTTTATCTCTCGATTTGACACCTCTACTTGGCCCCTCATCTGTGTGTGGTATGTTGTTGCCACCTTATGTCATATTCCATACTTCACCAACATTCTTTACCCAACTATTAACAAAGTGAGACCCTTCATCACTGATGATCACCCTTGGATTTTCGAAGCGAGTGAATGAGTTTCTTTATGAATTTTATGACCACTTATGAATTATCGGTAGGAAGAGCCACAACCTCAACCCACTCTGACACATAGTCTACAGTAACAAGGATATATTAGTTACCATTAGAAGGTGGAAAGGGACCCATGAAGTCAATCCGCCACATATCAAATATCTCTACCTCCACAATATTGTTCAAAGGCATCTCATGCCTCCTTGAAATAGTCCCCATCCTCTGACACTGATCACATTCCCTCACAAAGCTGGTGGCGTCTTTAAACAAAGTTGGCCAAAAGAACCTAGATTGTAGAACTTTGTGACCCATGGCTCACCTCCGTGATGGCCCCTAAAGGGAGATCCATGGAAACTATCCATCACCTACTTCACTTCATTCTCTAGAATACATCTTCTTATCACTCTATTCGGGCCCTACTTGAATAGAAAGGGTTCATCTCATATGAGGAATCAGGCGTCATGATTTAGCTTCTTTTTCTACCGTGTACTTGCTTTAGGAGGGTGAAATCAACTCACAGGTAGATTGATAATATCAGGATACCATTGAAACTCAAAAACATCAAAAGCAAGTGACTGTTCATCTAGAAACTTCTCACAAATTCGCCCTTCATCAAGCACATGAGACGAACTCCCTTGTCTGGACAAGTGGTCTTCAATTTAATTCTATGCTCCTTTTATGTCCTTGATATCTGGATCAAATTCTTGTAGTAGTAAGATCCACCTTATAAGCCTCGGCTTTGCATCCTTATTTCTAAATAGGTACCTAATCTTCATGCCTCAAACTAGGGGAGGCGCAACAGGCACCTGGTGCCTCACTTGACTGAGTAAATTGACTGAAACATAAAGGAAATGAAACAACACGAGGGCCGACAACTCTACCACAATAACCTTCTAAAACAAAATAACTAGACCATCAAGGTTGCAACGACATCAAAGACATAATGAATGGGAAAACAAGGCCAAATTAACTTACAAATAACTAGCAAGCCGGTAAGGCTGCAACTAAAGCCATATATACAATAAGGTGACAAGGTTGCAAACGAAAATTTGAAAAGACCTAATAAAGTATGTCCACAAGTCTCTACGAATATTACAACTCAAATGGTTAGGAAAATTCCCCAACGATACAAATAATTATATAAAAAACTAAAGTATACAAAGCCTAATAGACAACCAACAACTCTAGGAAGAACGTAGCTTACCAATCCCTAGCTGAGACAACTTCCCTATTGCAAGGCTGATCAGGACCTTTGTTTGAACCTGTAGCATGAATGAAATGTCCCCAAGCAATGGGCATTAGTACGAATCAAAATGTACTGGTATGTAAGACAAATGTAAAATCATAAATAGTTGCAATAAAAAGGGTAAAAGAGATACCACCTCAAACTGAAAATACGATAGCCTCTAAACTCATAATAAGCAAATATGTATGGTATGTTCGTGTAATCGTATGTCATGAATACATATATATATATAGATGCAAATGCATGACATAACCAACAAAATACTAGCAGTTGTGCTCTTTTATGTAGCTAACCAGCATCATATTCGCCAACCTATGGCCAGCTGTATAATATACATAGTCTTCAAGGAAAAAAGGCCCCCTTCCCTCCAATTATAGCTCGAAGTAAATGCATAACATGCCATGATATGAACTTTGAATGAACATAATAGGTCATAACAAGAACTTAGCTAGTATTATCTCTTTGGTACCCTTATTCTCATAATATCATAATCATTTTTGTATTACATGTAAACGACTCGTAGAACCTCACAGGCATTTAGAATAAACCTGAACACTTAACTCGACTTTAGAAAAGGTATCTTAAACTTTAGAATGTTCATAAAGATTTAAAGGTGATTAAAGAATCTCCTCATAACTTCATTAAGCATTCATACAGTGATTTAGGCCTATTAAACTAATAATAAACTCGAAGCTCTTGAATCGATTTCAACTTAGAAAATTAGTCACTTAGGAATTCACAGGAGACTGACATGCTTGACCTAATTTATTATAAACGACTCCAAGTTGGTAACTGTATGCGTATGTTTAGAAACAAGGTTGTTTGACAAGTATATAACCACAATAATAGGGTACAAGATTTGATATTAATATAATTTTCAAATAACCTTTTTATAAAAACTTCTCATGAGAAAGATGGTTTAACGACCCCCTTAGATACAACATAATGAATCTCCATCATTTCCGCATCACTCTTAAGACAGTAGCTCGCTAATAGACATAAGTAATAAGAAACTCCAAGGAAGATAACTTTAACTAAGAAACATACTTCACAATAGTACAAGCACGATAATGATACAATAAAATCAACAAAGAAATCAGCTAACATCTTAGTGCCCTTCACTAAGGGTCTTCCTAGCAATGGAATAGTAGAAAAAGACATATTCAATGATTTACAATTTTTAGGATTCATGTGATAATGAAAAAGAAAATTTTTACCTTAACATACCTTGAATATTGAATAGAATAACTTGACGCTGATAATTACTTTCCTATTGGTGATCAAGTATAGTGCAAACATATTTTTCCACAGCACCTCTCTTCAACGTAAGTAATTGTATACATATGAAGAAGCTATGAATTAAACTTTTAAGGAAATTGAAGATGCCAAAAATGAAAGCAAGTGACATATTATAATATATATATATTTGAACATATAAATATAAGTCACTTTCTGTTGGAATCAATTTAAATACATATAATTATTACATATAACTATTAAATGCTATGCTAAGTGCACAAGTGGCACGTTCTAAGCTTTTTAACAAAAGTTGTTGTCCACCCTATCCACCTCCATATGGAGTGGAGGTGAAAACATCAAAAATATATTTATCACATTACATATGCACTCGGATATTGTGTAGGTTCGTGGTAAATATATATAAATTTTTTCATATATCATAATTAAGAGAAAATTATTTCGAATAAAACATGCCTCATATATCAATAATATTTTTGACATAACTAGACTTACTATCTCCGTTAAAATGTGAATAATTGATAAAACGCTTATAAAATAAATACGTACACAAATATATCGCAACTAAGAATTTTCTACAAATATTTATGACACTCTAGGAAGACAATAAATAGATTTTTTTTTTCAGATTTTGATTAAATACGACGTCATCAAATCATGTGCGGTACCACACTAAAAATATCAAATTTTGGCGCGTAAGCCTTTTATACAAGATAAAGGACAACCGTAAACACCCGAGTTGTTACACTAATTGCTGCATGATCAGTATAATAATAACTTTGGTTCCCACCAAATATGACCCGAACATGTCAAATGCAAAGAACAAGGCAAGCATCACCTTTTCAATCACTGTGTTGTTGAGTTGATTAGAGTCTAAAATTTTGCTGGCATAGCAGATGGAATGGATGGATTTTTTCCTTCCTCTACCTAAGCAATGCACCCACAACTACATCACTAGCATCACACATTAGCTCAAATTACATCTCACAATTAGGGGCAATAAGGATTGAAGCCTCTATCAAATTCTTCTTTAATACGTCGAATGCTTTGATGCAACTCTCATCAAAAAGAAATTTAACCTCTTTCTCCAATATACTACACATAGGTCTTGAAGTCTTGAAGAGGTTCATGATGAATTGCTTGTAGAAACCTGCATGGCCAAGAAACTTCTTAACCCTTCATTGAGACTAGAGGTGGCAGTTTCGATATGACTTCAACTTTGGCATGATCAACATATACTCCCTGCTTTGACACTTTTTGACCCAGAACAATGCCTTCTCTAACCAAGAAATGGAACTTCTCCCAATTGAGCACTAAATTTGTCTCCTCATAGCGAGCAAGAACCCTATCAAGATTTTCCAAACACAACTCAAAAAATTCCCCAAGCACAGAGAAATAATCCACGAAAATCTCCATGAACTCCTCCACCATAACATGAAAGATGGCCATCATGCATCTCCAAAAAGAGGTCGGCGTACTGCAGAGTACAAAAGGCACATGCTTGAAATCATATGTGCCATAAGTAGAAGTGAAAGTCATGTTCTCTTGATCCTCAAGAGCGATCACATTCTGATTGTAGCTTGAGTACCCATCCAGAAAATAGTAGTATTCTTGACATGCGAACCTTTCCAACACTTGATCAATAATGGGAACATGATAGTGGTCCTTTCTTGTAGCATTTTTCAACTTGCAGTAGTCCATGCAAATACACCAACCTATGACTATTCCTATTGGGATCAACTTATTCTTTTCATTTGTAACCACAGTCAAGCCACTATTTTTTGGTACATATTGCATTGCACTTACCCACTTGCTACCAATGATAGGGTACACTATTTGAGCATTTAACCACTTTATGATTTCTTTTCTCACCACATCCTTCATAAGTAGGTTAAATCATCTTTGGTATTGCGTGCTAGGCATGTGTCCCTCTTTTATATAGATCTTATGCATCCACAAAGTCATACTGATGCCATTACTATCTGACATATGCCGCCCCATAGGTTTATTTCTTCTACTTAATACACCAAAGGCTACAATCACATACATTTTAGACAATGTTGCAGAAAGGATTATTGGGAATGTTTCATTTTCACTCAAGAAAGCATACCAGAGATGAGATGGGAGTGCCATCAACTCAAGCTTAGGGGCTTCTTCAGTTGATGGCTTTTGTGGAGGCTCCAATACTCTATTTAGAGGCTCTTAATCGCCCCTCTTCATAAACATGCTTTCTACTTACAGAGTTGGCATATCTCTTATGCTTAAGTATCCTCAAAAATATCATTCCCATCAACACTCTTTCAAGTGGGTCTCTAGAATCAATGTGGTGTGTTTCCACAGCAAAATCAATTATAGTGATGGCCGATAACTCCTCATAGATTGCAGGCAACTTCATTGCCTTTATTAAATCAAACACTTCAATCTTGTCATGTGCTCTCATAGTCAACTGTCTAGCAGCAACATCTATCAATGCGCGCCCTGTAGCTAAGAAAGTCATCCCAATATGAATGAACTTTAGGATCTGACTCGACGTTCAACACCATGAAATCCACAGGGAATATCAAGGACCCTATTTGCACTATCACATCTTCCACAATGTTTTCTAGCATAACAACTGAGCAATCAACAACCTGCAAATGATTGTGGTGGGATTTGAACTACCCAACCACAACTTTTAAAATAATAAGGAGGGCATAAGATTGATGCTATCCCAAGATAACACAACCCTTGGGAATGAATGCTTTGCCCTATAGTAATTTGTACTGTCACATAGCCTGGATCTTTGAGCTTGGTGGGCAACCTATTTTGGATTCTAGAATTGCACTCCTAAGTAAGTGCAACTGTCTCATCTTCTGTCAATGTTCTCTTTTTTGCCAAAATATGTTTCACATATTTGGCATACTTTGAGATTTCTTACAAAACATAAACAAGCAAAAGATTAATGTGAACTTGTTTATGTAAAGAGAGAAACTTAATAAAGCATTCATCCTATTTCTGATTTTTGAACTTTTGTGGGAAAATAGGAGGTGGTTCTACACTTTGCACCACATTGTCATCTTTTGGACCTTTGTTAGGCTCATTTTTATCCTCATCCTATTTTACTATCTCAGGTTCTTCTTTTCATGGAGCCAACTCCCCCAATTGTTTACCACTATGGGTAATTATTGCGTTTAACTGCTTTGGATCATGATTAGTATTACTGGGGAGGCCCCCTTGAAGATGAGAGTTTTGATCACTAGCTAACTTACCCAATTGCTTTTCCATATTCTGAGTACCTAGTTGATTGTTTCACAGAGCTGCAACTAGCTTGGCTTGATCTACCATTATTTTCTTCAAAATTTCTTCAATACACATGTTGTCTTGCTTAGCACTTTGTTGATTATCTTGGCCCTACTGCTGGTATTGTTGTACATTCCTTGAGGCCTATAATGATTCTAATTCTAATTCTTATTCTTATTATGATTGCCTCCCCATGAGAAAATTGGATGGTTTCTCCAGCTCGAATTGTAAGTGTTCTAATAGCTTTGCATGCCACATTGAGAATTGCCCATAAAGTTTACAAAATTGAGTGTTGACACATATAAATCAGTAGCATGATATCCACTACCATAAACTTCACCCCACACTAGAGGTTGATGCATAACATTCAGTAAAGCACATCCCTGCAGTCTTTTGTACCACAACTCTAGAGCTTCCATCATTCCACTCAGAATTTCATGCCAAATTATATTCAGTAGTGTAAACAGCTCCTCATAAGTCTTCTCTGGGTCTTGTCCTTCTGTAGTAGAGTCAAGTAAAAACTTTGTGTTTAGTTCAAGACCCTCAATGAAGGTACGAACCAATGCTTCATTAGCTTTGTGGTGATGCAGGCATCTTATTAACAATGATTTGAATCTATCAAAAACTTAGTACAAATCATCTTCCCCTTCTGTTTAAAGCTCATGATCTCATTCCTCAACTTTACCTGTCTTTCTACATGGAAATAATATGATAAGGAATTTCTAATTAAGATCGTCCCAAGTAGTAATGGAGTTTGTTGGCTACGACTTCAACCACCTCTTTTCTTACACTAAAAGAGAGAAGGGAAACAAATTGAGTCGCATGTAATCAGGAGATACCTCACTTAGCGTGTAACTATCACTGATTTCTAGAAAATTTTTGATATGCACTTGGGGATCTTCGTGAGGAAGAACAATGAAATGTCCATTAGAGTGCAAGAGTTGCACCATGTTCTGCTTCAGTTCAAATTTACCTCCAACTGCCAGTTTCTGAATGCTAGAGGTAACATTGGTTTTAGGTGGGATTGCCGCATCACGAACTGTCTGCCATTATTAAGGGTACCTCTGGTTCGGCTTCAAGCTCAACTTGAGTGACTAGGTATTGCAAAGCAGCCTACCTTCTATGTAATGAAAGAATATATCAGGCTAAGGTCAAGGCTACGGCTCTACCAGTTTGTTGTTTCTTTCCAGTTTAGTCATTTGAATTACCTACAATAATAATCGCTAAGATCAAGTTGTCAATACTTTGAAAAGCTCTTGAAAGTAGAAAATTTTAATTTTTTCTAGTTCTAAAGTCCCCAGCAATGGCACCAAAAACTTGTTGTATCCAAATACATATGTAAGTACACGTGATCATACAAGAAATATAGTAACTTGTACAAGACGGATATACAATATGGGAGCACTCTTACTCTAGACGAGTGCAATGCTCGGACAAATAATTGTCATAGCTATATCTACGAAATAGTTATGCAATGGCCAAACTATGGAGGACGCCCATCTATTGAGGTAGAGATAGAGTGGCTCCATCATGATAACCCACTCTGTGTCAGTGCTTAGAGATTATGCCGCATTGGTCCATATTTCTAGAAGTCTCTAGATGATAATATTCCCGCTGAAGAGAAGCAGATGCATGGAGATTCTGATCTGAGCCTAATAAAGTTAAAGTGGTAGAGGAAGTGGAAGACTCCAGCATGGAGTATGAGTAGACATAGAGTGATTTCTTCTCTTACCCCACTTTTGTTTTATCTTGATTTGAGCACTGAGAAAAGTGCAATGATATAAGTGTGGTGGAGGAATATACTATATATTTCTCTTTGTATTGAATTTTCTTATATTTCATAGGGTCTATTCCACTCTCTTTTTCCCTGTATAATTTTCTTTATCAAGTTGTACTAGTTTCTGATATTCAGGGGATGTTTTCATTCTGTAATGTTTTAACTAAACTTTTGGTGGTCAGAGTTGTAATCGTGATATTTGAAGATTATTTCTAAGTTTTTATGGTTGTAATATCCTGACAAATTTTTATTTGTTTTAATTTTGATTTCCTCGACTTCTGTTTTTTGTGATTTTTTTGAGCATTGTCCCTTTGAATTAACTAAGATCTTATTTGTAGATTTTTAGAATTAGCTTAGTTGTTTTAAGTGTTAGAAACTTTAGAACAATGAAGTCCATCACTAGTAATAAGGTGTTCATCATATAGGAATTTCACTAGACATTATAGGTGTTTTCTCTTCAAAAAAGCATAAAAAGATAAAATGTACTTAAGTGCACACTGATTTACTACCTAGAAGAAGACTTTAAAAATAAAAATGGGGATTAATAATACATGGCATTCAATGTTATATTTGTAAAGGGTGGAGTCTTAAGTAACGAAGTTTGAAACTGTTAATGTGTCATGTGTAGTGAGCATTTGTGCATTCATTCATGTTAATAGTTAATACATCTAGAAATTGCAACATGGTGTTAATATTGTTTGAGGTGATCAAGACATTTCTTGTTTAAACCAAATTTTTTTACTATATTGTGATACTTGACCATACATTCTCCCTAGTAACCCTTTTTGAGCCTTTAAACCTATTTCTTTAACAGTCATATTGTATAGCATAGTTCCCTATTATTGATTAGCCTAAGATTTTGATCCAAAAGTATCTAATGCACTTTGAGTTGCAAGACTTAGTGATGGAAAGGGATATGAAAAATAAAAAGGTGAATAAACCAAAAGAAGTAAGGCTATGTGGTAAAGAAGAGATGGAAGATAGCACCCAAGTTATAAAATTATATGTTCTTAATTTAAAAAAAGAATGATAGAAGAAAGAAATTTTTTCTATATTACTTAATTATAAAAGGGTTGAGAAGTGTTAGAAAAAGAAAAAAAGATCATATAAAGAGTTAAAAGCTTTCTGTTTTTATGACCAGAAATTCTTTCTTTATTTTAAGAAAAAATTGTTCTCTGAACTTTTTATCAAATAATCTTTGTAACAACTAAGTAGTGAAGAAAAAGAATATTTCAAGAAAAGTGAAAAGGAGGGGAAAGTACCATGGACAGTTGAAATTAGGTTAAAGTGAGGAATTAGAACTTTATTGATCTTATCAGTGTCTTAAATTCATAGGGGAGAGTAGTCACTATTTGCAACCAAATAATTTCTATTCATCCCTTAGCCGACATTACAACCCAAAAAAAAATCCTTGTGACCTTTGATGAGTGTTGAATTTCCACTCTATTGAGGCTCTTTTCAAGGTTATTTTTGCTTGCATTGGTTTAGAACTGGTTCTTTTAACGTGATTTTTTTTTCATATTTGTAGGAAAATAAATTGAGAGTTGATTTAGAAGATATTTGAAGAAATCAAGTAGAATTGAAGCAAGAAGAGGTTAATTAGAAGAAATTTGAACAAGTTGCAGATTACTCATCGCACCCGTGTGAAGAAGAGGTCGTAATCACGTTGGCAAAGAAAATCAGTCCTCACAATTGCATAGTCAGGAGTCGCGATCGCGTGACCCAGTGACACTACTCATCGCGACCGCTTGAGTTAGTGGTCGCGACCGCAAAGAGCAAATGTCTGGCGCCTGAACAGAATGGGAATTTCACCAAATTGATCTCGAACCCCTTTTTACACTCACCAACAGTCATTATTCATTATTCCAGACTTGATAAATTTTAGTTCATCTTCTTAGCTTAGAGTAGAGAAAAACTTGGCGATTTCTTATTTTGGGTAAAGATTTGAAGGCAAGTTGCCTCACAATTCACATTTGGGTTTGAAGATTGTGTTCTGGATAGTAAAGTTTCTTATTCCCTTATTCATTTCCTTGCTTTTCGTTGCTAGAATTGTGGGTGTAATTCTGTAATTGAGATTGCGGTTTTGTGCTAGAAATTGACAATTCATTTGGGTTTTGATTGCTCCTTCTATTACATTTTATGTGATTACATGTTTTCATGAATTGGGTTTAATCTAATTTTCATGCTTTAATTTATGATTTGAGAGTGCACGCTTGAATCTAGCTTTCGATCTTCGTGGGTTGCTTTAAAGAGAATCCATGAAGTGAAAAATTAGGTTAATGTTCATATTTGGCTTTGATTCCTAAATTTGAGATCGAAAGGAGATAATTTAGGTCTACTTTGTTGAATGCTAAACTTGCTAGAAATATGGAATTAGATTAAGGTATTGGATTTCTTTGTTATTGATCATGATTGAGACCGAAAGGAGATATCGTGAGTAAACATTTTGAGACTGAAAGAAGATAAGTGTTGATTGATGATGATCTAGCCTACCTTTGATTGATTTACATGTGTGGAGATAACAATGGATTGTTGAATGAGTGTTGAGTTCCGAATTTCCCAAATCTCAATTATCCCTTGCTTGATATTGAATTTGCCCAAATCATTTGTTTAGTCACCAAAATCACTCTTAATTTGATAGTCTTGTATATTGTGTGTTTAAGTTCAATTTTGTTTCTATTTATCTGTTCTCTTTTCGATAGCCGACAAATTGTTCATTGTGAAATTCGACCCCGACTCTTAGTTGGGTATTTTTATTGACGACGACCCTTACTCTTTGAACTTGTTTTTAGGGTAATTTCAATGTTATCAATCGTACAGTTCTATTCTTTGATTAACCTAGTAATATACAATTGATAGCCTCTGGTATTTTTTGATGTCTTGAATTTATTTTTGAGAGTGGGAGACTGAATTTGCTCATGCCCTATAGATATATACTAATAATGAGTGAAATTCGTAATTTTCTGATTGTGAGGGTAATAAATAGTTAGAAAAAGTACTTTGATGATATCAGTAGTTTCATCTTAGCATGTTGGCCCTATATATGTGATAAAGAGTCAATCTAGTAGTTGCGAAGTTTGCATGATGAGTCTTGAGCTTAAAAGTTGTGCTTGAATGAGTAAATTCTAGATCATGATTAAACTTATATAAGTGAATCAGAGTTTATGAGAAATCTTGTCTAACTAGCACTGAGATGATATGGGGTGTATAGAGGATAGGATAGTTTTTTCGAGAAGTACAAAAGCTCTAAGTGTGGACTTGTAGTCTGGGGTATATTTATGCATATAAACACCATATTTTAGCTTAGTTCTGAGTATAATTTTGTAAATATCCTTGTGTTTAATGATGATATATTGTGCTGAGCTAATAGATATAATGATAGTCCTAAGTTGATTTCAGACCAAAAACAACAACAAAATACACATATGATGGATTGGAATGCAAAGAGAACTAATACAGGTTAAAACAAAGGAAAAATAGCTCCAATAAGGACTCTGAGATAAACCTCACATCGCACCTTTTTGGAAACTAAACATTAGAGACTCAACAAAAGGAGGCCAAACGCGAGATGGTCCCCCTCCATGAGCCTGGGCTCTTTGCGATATCCCTCACACCGTGACCCTTTATCTACTGAACTAGGTTTGACCTAGTCATTGGAGAGTCCAATCGGGATTAGGATTTAGACCCTATTAATATATATAAGTCTTTTGACAACATTTTAAAGGTGGTGAATACTAGGATAGCTATTAGGACTTAGAAATAGAGATAAAAATTTACTGTTCTTAGTTTATATTGTTTACTTTATAGTTTTAGATGATTATTGTGGAATGAACAAGATTCACTTGCAAGTGCTACCTTAATCAAAGGTAGGTTAGTTCATCACCAATCAATGTTTTTAGAGATGAAGATAATGTATGCTTACAATCAAATATCTATTTATAAAAGAGTAATCATTGTGTATTAAGTTCATTTCATACTTAACGCTTTCGGTAAAGATTATTGACAACCATTAATAAAGAAACTCGCTCGTGATCTGACCTGCTTGACTATAGAGCTACATATTACGAAAAAAAGTTCAGTAACAAGGATTTGGTGCTACCAACAAACATCTAATAACTTGAGATCAAGAGAAGATAGTTAACTTGAAACTTTTGTTGGATGAATAAATTAATTCACCACCCAAGTTCCGGAGAAGGACTTAGGGTGATATTCTCTTTTTTGGGCCTTGAGGCTTTAAGAAGCTTATAGATTTGTCAGTTTTGCACAATGAACATACCTGAATGAATTGATAGTAAATATTTATTAGATTTTCGATATCTAAGAATTGTAACCCTATTTTGTCTTCTTTATTGATAAAAATTCAACTAATTAAAGTAGTTAGTATATTATAATAAAAACTCCCAATTTTCCAAAAATAGTTTCTTTTGTGATTCTTAATAGCAAATTATAGGCAAACTCTAGTACGCACTCTATGGAATTCCACCTCAACCTAATTTGGTTAGTACATTTTACATCGACGGCTTTAACCCTATAAAAGATGGTTTAGTTATAGCGACATCACTAAATATCATCAACATAAAAAAATACTAACCACAACCTACCAAAACACTACAATCACCCTAATCCCGCAAAAAAAAGAACGCATTGTCCCCATTGCATATAAAAAAAATTAGAATAAGATCAAGAGCTGAAAGTGAGCTCCATGAAAGAATTAAGTTGCCGGATTTGATGGAAACTAAGAAGTTTCTGGTGTAATCTCTGGATCAGAGATGATCTCCTCAGACTGTACCACTATAGTCATTGTGGGCTCCTCGGAGTGAGCCTTGATGATTTTCTCTTTCTCTCTGCTGCAATAGGAGGGTTTGACCCGTTTGGCACTATTTTCATGCCCCAAACTCATGGAGGGCAGGGCCGGCGCTCGGTGCCACACTTGACCAAGAAAACCTACTAAAACCAACTCAAACATCAAACACGATCCATTAAGGCCAATTCAAACGTAAAGAATGAAACTAAACAAATTGAATATAAATGTAGTATACTACAAGGCCAACTAGGCTGCAACTTACTATCGAACACACAACAGATATCTACAAGCCTGTAAGATGAAACCTACTTATCACGAGTCATGACAGGGCCCCGACATATCCATTACCGATATTAAACTAAGGAAGACTCTAAACTCAACCACTCCAAAAGGAATGGAGTGTACCCATCTTCTGTTGAACACGACCACATGCATGAGATTCTATGTCTACCTAATAACTTGCATGCATGCATGTAGCCTCCCCAAGCAATAGGGACGTCAGTATGAAATAATGTGATGAATGTGTAAGGTGACAAATTAACATAAGCAATGTAATCAAAACAAAAAACATAATACGACAGACTTAATCTGCACAGTATCACAACTTAATGGAATCACCCTACTAGTGTAGTTTGTATACACTTCCCTTTTTCCTGACTCAAATCACATAAATAACTAGTAGTTCATCCATCACACAACCACCTGCTTGAGCTCCCATAAGCTTGACATGTGTCAACCATAAATACATGATAATTAATGCAATGCAATTGAATACAACACAATCAGAACAAAACCAACCACAATCACAAGCAATCTTACCTAGTCGTACCTCAAGTCACCACCCATAGCCACACAATGAAAATAACATGTTGTCTATAACTCAAAGCCAAATCTAACATTTCTGCTCCATCTTATGTCACCATGCTACCAACAACATACCAAGCCTCAGAGATTTTGTACTGAGGTAACCACAACAACTCAAGCAATAGAACACAATAATATAGAATGTAATGAAATTTAATGTAGTGCAGGCGAACACCTCGATTCATAGCCTCAAAAGTGAAAGAAATAAATATACATCTGGTGTAGTCGAAAACCCCAATCCTAGCCTCAAGGGCATGAATAAATGTGGTGTAGGCGAATATCCTAATTCAACGCATATGGTGTAGGAGAACACCCCAATCCAATGCATGTGGAGAAGGCAAACACCCTAATCCCTAACCTTAAAGGAATGAAATGCAAGGCATACGCATCATACATATGCATGTAGTAAATCATATTAACATCACTCCACACCAACAATCTCAGCTAACTCTACAGTTTATAACAGGATTATGTACATCGCTATGCGAGCCGACAAGGCCACCATGATATCTAAAAGCACATAAATCCTTATGCAGGAAAACAATGGCACCATGATATATAAAATCACATATAACATGAACATGTATATATACAAAATAGCAATCCCACAAGTAACTCATATATAATTGTACCTTCTTTGTACCATAGTCAGAATACTACAATTTACCTGACAAACACTATAACCCAATTATAACTACAATACATACAATCACCTCCTACGCACTAACTTGACATGAAACTTACAACATAAAATATGAGTTTTTAATAAGAATAACAACAATAATAATTTAAATACATCTAACAATAGACTCTTTGACAGCATGCTTGATTCAAAAAAATCACAAATCTGAAGGAATCATGCCAAAAAGGAAAGGAAAAGTCTTCACATACCTTGAATTTCTCACTAAATCTTCTTCTTTGTACATAGATACGTATATGCAGCAACACTATATACATGAATATCCTTGCAATATTTAGCTAGGAAAATGAATTTTAAGAGCTTTTGTACATACACACACACACAGAGACATATAGCCCATAGTATCAAAATTGGTGTCTATAATTGGTTTAGTTTTAGTCATCGGATAAAGCATTTAAAAGTTTTTTCCAACAATATTTATCTCTACATATGGGTATACACATCGAGTTTTAGAAACGTATTCACTATCCATTAATGGGAAAAATGAAGTCAGTGTTTGCTGGAGCATATACTAATATGGTAGTGGAATATCTTTAGCCCAAAATATTACTCCTACCTTACTATAAATAAATATATAATTATATTTATGTGATTACTTTGGAGAAATATCTACCACTAACAACAACCTCTTGCTACCCAAGTACTCTAATTATACGTGGAGTTGTATCAATACACACACCTCACATAGTCCCTTTATTTGGATGGGTCTGTCTAACGTATGTACTCGGGTATTGCATAAATTCGTGGTAAAATGTATATAACTTTTTGAATATATCAAAATTAATAGAAAATTATTTTGAATAAATCCTACCACATATAATAATATTTCTTGACATGACTAGACTTTCTATCTCCATTTAAATATTAATAAATTATAAAAATCTTTTAAAAATTAATATATGCAAATATATCATAATAAAAGAATTATTCATAAATATTTTAAGACATATTAGGAAGAAAGTAACAATATATATATATTTATCAAATTTTAATTTAATACCAATGTTTCCAAACAAGAGGTGTACAATGAAACTCTAAAATTTAGGCTTGTTATACTTCAACATGGATAGATCTAGCATGGATCGCTGGAGGGCTATCTACATCTTTGAGTCCCTGGATAGCTTCTAAGATGCCTAGTCGTAACGCCTCGGATTCGAAAAGGATGAAATTTTTGATTTTTTAGGTCTAGTGCCAGTACTGAGTGAAGCTACTTATGGACCGTAGGTTGACATACGGGCCGTAGGTGGGAATTGTAGATGGCAGGGTAAATATTTTGAAAATGTCAGGCTTCAGGATCCCATTGATAGTTCGCTAGGACGGCCCGTAATTCCATGAACGAGTCGTAGGTAAGGTCTCATAGGTCTCTCCAGAGTTAGTAAAATTTTAGGGGTCAAGGTTGGGACCTACGGCTAGTATGTACGGTCCGTAAGTGGACTAACGGACCGTACATGGCAACCGTCATTGGAAGCACAAAATTCTTAGATTTTGAATCCCATCGACGGTTGGATAGGACGCTCCGTAGTTGGATGTACGGACCGTAGCTCGTAACCGTATGTTGGGATCCGACAATTAAGTTTTAGGGCTTTTTGGTCTTTTCCCTAGATGATCTATTCCTAATCTAAGTCGGTTAAGCCTTAATCCTAGCCCCTATAAAAGGCTTCTAAGCCTAAATTCTACCTTTTCTAATCACTTTTCTAAGTTCCCCCAAATCCCTCCATGTTTCCCCAAGTATTTCTCTCTCTAGAGGATTGAAGAAGAAGAAGAAGGTTCTAGGGTTTCCATTCAAGTCTCCTAAGTTCACCATTGATTTCAAGCTTTTAGCATCAAGGTATGATAGCTTTCACCTATGGAGTCCTTTCCTCCATAGGGTTCCTAAATTCTCCAAATTTGCAAAGTTAGATTCTTTAATTGAAACTAGGGTTTTGTTCTATCTTATGGGTTCTTTCAAATTATGATCTAATGGATTGAATTAAGTCTTTTTAGGCATGAATTGAGTTAATTGCATGATTTGAAGTTGAAATTTCATGAGCCCATTCATGATTTTTGATTTCTAAGCTATGATTTTATGATGAGGTTTATGAATGATCAAAAGATGACTTTTATGAAATTATGCATGTTCAATTATGAAATTATGAGTGAAGAATAAATGTTGATTGTTCTATGGTTGTGAAAGAATTTCTCACATACTACTCAAAAACATGATTTGTGAAAGGACTTTTCTCACATAAAGGATTCATAAGGGTTGAAATGTTTTCTCAACCAAAGCATTGAATCAAGAATAAGGAGCTAATCTAATGACAAGATAAGTTAAGACTTATGATTAATACGTGGTAATTAGGCTTAGCATCGAGTGGATATTGAGATGGAAGCTCTCCCGTTAGTAGAGGCCGGGTTTCTAGTAGCAATCTCTTTACCCCATAACTATGTGCCACTATATATGATGATTGTCTTAGGTAGACATTAGCTAGTGGATCCACCTAAGCTAGAAGTTAGGGTTCTTACCTTAGCAAGTAAGGGCACCTCTTTTCGGTGTGGCGTAGACACCGGATTCCATGTTGTAGCTCACATGGTCTATGTCAGTTAAGGCTCATTTCCCACAATAAGGAAGTAAGATTTCTTTCTAAAGGCTTTTAAGTATATGTTGTTTTACCTCATGTTTTCTATCATGCAATCATATGATTTAAATTGGTCATTGCATCTTACGTATAGCCCTTTTTGCATGATTTTGTAACCTTTATGCATAGTTGTCATACCTGGTACATTCTTGTACTAACACATACTCTTGCCTACATTTTCTTATAAGTGTAGGTGCCGGCTTATCTTCATCCACCCGTGGCTAGTCGATGCATTCGAGAGTTGAAGCTTGACTGAGTGCTCATATGTTCGAGGAGATAGACACATTCACCTTTTATGTCATTGAAACGACCCCAAAAATGCCCGAAAATGTGCTTCGGAAACACCTATAATTGTAATTTCCATATATCTCAAAATCCGTGCATGATTTCGGAAATTCGACTTCATATTCTTATTTGTGGGTCAAATTGAGTGGGAAATGGGTCTAACCCGAATTTTAGAGCAACCGTATCAAAATTCGAAAATCGCAAAAATTGCGATTTGGAGGGTCAACTTTAAAAGGGCATATCTCTTAGCACACAAGGAACTGGAAGGGCTGCAACCTATCAAATTAAAGCTCTTTGAGTTAGATTTCCAACGCACTTGGTTTCACCTTAGTCCGAGTTAGGATGAGGGAGTTATGACCATTTTCGTAAAACCTGTCTGTGCAAATTTGCAATTTCCAGTGAGCTTTTTTTTTAGGCGGGTTGGAGACGTTTTTCATAAAAGTGGATAGGTCCCATACTTGTAGTCATTTTCCTTAAACTCAAAGAACACTCTCTAAGCCCTCTTCCAAAAACTTCCACCAGAATCTTTCAACCAAATTCAAAACATCTCAAGCTCTAATTCCGGATTCAAGACTCAAACTCAAGCTTCTGATTCTCCATTCCAATCTTCATCAGAGGATTCTCCAAAGTGAGGTATGTGGGTTGATTGTGAAACCTCCCTTTCCACAAGTCCAACCATTTATCCTCTATTTCTACTTCAAGTTTATGGGTCCTTATGATTATTTATGAATTCTTGAATTATGGAATTACTACTACACACCCTATTATGGTCCATTTTGCATATTATCATGAAATGGAATTATTATGTGATGTTTATGGTATACATGCTTCCATGATCAAATTATGAAGGTTGATATATATATGTATGTTGTTGGTGGGCTGATTTATATGGATTTTGGAATTGGTTGGACTTAGTATTCTTGAAATACATGATTTCATTTACATGAACAATTGCCCACCATGTGTTTGATAAAATGCCCATTTATAGAATTCTTAGGAAAGGGAAGGTCCAAGGGACGTCCTATGAGTCGGATGGTTATGTAATTACTGAAATGATGATGAAATGGACACATGTATATGATTTTCTCTATATAAGTGTTGTGAGTCGACCAAG
>JAGDQO010000094.1:0-178818 GCA_018342035.1 Solanum appendiculatum
GATGTTTATGGTTATACATGCTTCCATGATCAAATTATGAAGGTTGATATATTTATGTATGTTGTTGGTGGGCTGATTTATATGGATTTTTGAATTGGTTGGACTTAGTATTCTTGAAATACATGATTTCATTTACATGAACAATTGCCCACCTTGTGTTTGATAAAATGCCCATTTATAGAATTCTTAGGAAAGGGAAGGTCCAAGGTACGTCCTATGAGTCGGATGGTTAGGTAATTACTGAAATGATGATGAAATGGACACATGTATATGATTTTCTCTATATAAGTGTTGTGAGTCGACCAAGCCTAGTACGGGGGGTAGTAGGCCCGTATAACCGTATCGAGGGGTTGGTACCTTGGTTGCCTAGTACGGGGTAGTAGGCCCGTATAACCGTATCGAGGGGTTGGTGACCTTGGTTGCCTATACGGGCGCGTATGTAGGGCCCGTATAACCGTATTCGAGGGTTAGTGAATACCTGGTACCCTAGCTCGGGGGGTGGTAGGCCCGTGTAACCATATTGAGGGGTTTGTACCTCTTTCGCCTCTTCCAAGGGGGTGGTAGGCCTTGGAAATACTATATTGATGGTCACTCGCCACACATGTACTACGTCCCACTAAATATGATTTTTATGTAAGCATCATTATACATATCATTTCATTAATATGCTATTTATCGGGTATGATTACGCATTTTTTCCTATGATGTCCATCTAATGTAGCATTGCATTGCATCCCATATACTTAGTACATTCAAATGTACTAACGCATACTCTATGCCTACATGATGTCACCCATGTAGGGACCGGAGCACCGCTTGACCATCCTCCTCCGCGTGGCTAGTACGATTTTCTATAGTGGTTATTGGTGAGTCCTCCATTTCGGGGACGTTGCTCATGATCTTTTGCTATGTATAAAACTTTTCCTTTCTAGTTATGTTTTGACTATGAGGGTGAGCCCGGTAGTTTGTCTTGGCCCCCGCTAAGTACTCATGTTTAGAGGTGGGGTTGGACAAGTTGTGTATTATGCTTGAGCTTGACTCATCTATGGTATTTATGTATCATTTCTTTTTTTGCTCCCTTAGTCCCGATTTCCCCTTGATTATGCTTATCGTTTATGGTCATTTAATTGCTTCCGCGACCAAGGATGTGTAATGATACGCTATGAGGCTTGTTTGGGGTTCCTTCGGGTTCCCCATTCGCCGGTCACATCTAGGCCCTAGGCTTGGGTCGTGACAGTAGTAGAGGCCGGGTTTCTAGTGAAAGCTCTCCCGTAGTAGAGGCCGGGTTTTCTAGATAGAGGCTCTCCCGTAGTAGAGGTCGGGTCTCCAAAATCAATCTCTTTATCCCATAACTATATGCCACCATAGGATGATTGTCTTATATAGACATTAGCTAGTGAATCCACGTAAGCTAGAAGTTAAGGTCTTACCTTGGCAAGTAAGGCAACCCTTTTTCGATGTAGGGAGAACACCGGATTCCATGTTATAGCTCACATGGTCTATGTCGGTAAAGGCTCACTTCCCACAACAATGAACTAAAGCTACTTTTCAAAGTATTTTACAAGTGTTTTAAGTATGCTAACTTCCATTGACTATGATTTACAACTTATGTTTTCTAACCCTTTTCTCATGTTTTAACTTGGTCATTGCATGTCATGAAAATGTTCCCTTTTAGCATGATTCAATATTTTATTGCATTACCCTCATACTTGGTACATTTTTTACTAACGCATACTCTTGCCTACATTTTTTTATAAGTGTAGGGCTTGGCGATTCTCCTCATTCCGCTCGTGGCTAGGGAGTACTTAAAGACTTGAAGACTTGGTGAGTCCTCATATATTCGAGGACATTGCCTTGTTATTCTTTTATGTTTCTTTACTTTGGACTTGTATTGGGTTACGTCCCAACGCTATTTTCATCCTTATGCTAGATTGGCTTTGAGACACTATATGTAGACTTCTGCTATTTTTTTAAAACGCTTTTGATATGAGAGTGTCTTTTGAACTCTTTTAATTCTATGATCTTGGATTATGTATGCTAAGTGGCTTGTATGAGGCCTTTCGGGGTCTTGTACGCCGTGTCACGTCTAGGGGTACTTTGGGTCGTGACAAACTTGGTATTCAGAGCACAAGGTTTTAGAAAGATCCTAGGATGTCTCATAAGCCACGTCGAGTAGAGTCTTGTTCATGAGTGTGAAGCGCGCCACATTTATGAATTAGAGGCTATAAGTTGTTTAGGAAACTCCACTTCATTCATTACTCTTAAGTCGTGCAACAGAGTGCAACTCTATATGTCTCTCTCATAATCCCTATCCTATGCATTTCAGGATATGTCTTACCTAAGGGCTTATGCTGAAGAAATGCGGGAGAGAATGTGGAACAAGAAGCTCATCCTCAAGCACCTCAAATTCCGGTCGACCCTTTGGCCGAACAAGTGACTAATGCAGAGTTTAGGGCTGCTTTTCAAGTGTTGGCTCAAGCCATGACAGCTCAAGCCAATAGGGAGGTTGTAGCTCCCGTGAACCCAAATGTGGGTACGACGGCATCTAGAGTGAAGGACTTCAATAGAATGAATCCTCTGGAGTTTCTTGGTTCTAAGGTTGAGGAAGATTCTCAAGAGTTTATTGATGTGGCTTATAAGGTATTGATGATCATGAGAGCGACGCCGGTGGAAAAGGTGTAATTGGCCGCTTATCAACTCAAGGGTGGTTTGAGCAATGGAAGAGTGAGAGGGCGGAAGATGAGGGTCCTCTTGATTGGAAGAAATTCAAGGTTACTTTTCTTGATAGGTTCTTTCCCCTTGAGGTGAGGGAGGCAAAGGTACATGAGTTCATTAACCTTCGTCAAGGACATATGTGTGTGAAGGAGTATGCCTTGAAGTTTACACGATTGTCTCGATATGCTTCTATTATGGTGGCCGGTCCAAGGGCAATGATACGTAAATTTGTGTCGGATGCTTCCGAATTGGTGGTCAAAGAATGTCTGACCTCCATGCTTGTTAAGGAGATGGATGTCTCCCGTTTGATGGTTCATGCTCAACAAATAGAAGAGGAGAAACCCAAGGAAAAGTATAGAGAGGAAAAGAGAGCTAAGACCGGTGATGGTAACTTTTCACACTTAAGGTCCGATGGACATGGTCGTTTTAAAACTCAACAAGGGTTTTCCGATCAAGGTTCCTCTAATGCTACTTCTAAGACCAACAAAGATAGGGTGTCTAACCATAAGCCTCGAGGAGGGAATGGTGGTGGATACTCATCAGCTACTTATGCTAGGTGTGAAAAGAAACATGAGGGCAAATGCCTAGCCAGTTCTAATGTATGCTTTGGTTGTGGCAAGACGGACCACAAGATAAGGAATTATCCTGTAGTGGCTATGAAGGAAGGAGATAATCGTCGATGGACTCAACCCCAATATCTATCGAGTTCTAGTGAGAGTCAAAAGCAAAACTGATTCTATGCACTTCAGGCTCGTCATGAGCAAGAGGGTTCTCCCGATGTGGTCATCGGTATTTTGAAAGTTCTCACCTTGATGGTCATGCTTTGCTTGATCTCGGTGCTACCTTGTCTTTTGTGACGCCATATGTGGCTATGAGGTTAGTGTTGTTCCGGATGTGTTGTTAGATCCTTTCTGTGTCTCTACTCCGATTGGTGAGTCTATGGTGACTAAGAGAGTCTATAAAGATTGTCCCGTCTCCTTACCCCATAGAGTCACTCATGTTGATCTTGTAGAGCTTGATATGTTAGATTTTGATGTTATTCTTTAGACGAATTGGTTGCATTTTTGCTATGCTTCTATTGATTATAGGACCCAAATGGTCAAGTTTCAATTTCCGAATGAGCCTATCCTAGAGTGGAAAAGGGGGAAATTCTATGCTTAAGGGTCAATTTGTGTTATGTCTTAAAGCTAGAAGGATGATTTCTGAGGGTTGCTTATACCATGTTGTTAGGGTGAGGGACGTGGATTCCAAAATCCCTACTCTTGAGTCGGTCCCCGTTGTTAATGAGTTTCCGAAAGTGTTCCCTGATGATTTACCCGATATTCCTCTCGAAAGAGAAATAGACTTTGGTATTGACTTTCTCCCCGATACGCAACCTATCTCTATTCCTCCTTATAGAATGGCTCCGGTGGAACTTAAAGAACTAAAGGAGAAATTGAAAGACTTGTTGGATAAGGGTTTCATCCGGCCAAGTATTTCTCCATGGGGCACTCCGGTCTTGTTTGTAAGGAAGAAAGATGGTTCACTCCGTATGTGCATTGACTACCGTCAATTGAATAAGGTTACCATTAAGAATAAGTATCCTCTTCCAAGGATAGATGATTTGTTTGATGTTGAGTGTTACTTTGGCTATAGTATGACTCCATGAGTGGTTAGTGTGTATAAGGTCGACTTTGAAATCCCTGTGGAAAATTCTTAAGTGTTTACTTGTATCAATGGTTCCGTGGTTATTAAAGTTTTTGGTACTATATTTGGATTGAGGTAGATGGATTCGGAAGGATTAGAGAGGTTTTCTCCCAAGGGGGAGATAGTGTGTTTCATGATTGGTGAGTGTGGGACTATTTAAGTTGTTGGGAAGAGTTCCTAGCTATGGTTTGGTAAGTGAAAGTTCGGAGGTAATGCGATGTGATGTCTTAGTGTCCCTATCTATTCCTTCTATCTTCGGATCTAGCTTGAAGCCTTAGCCCCTCATGGTTCACTCTTTAAGATTATTATGTCTTGGTCATTCTCATGTTTCCTCATGCATTCATGCTCATGAAAATTTGATTTTTTTCGAAGATATGACTTAGTATGATTGATTTATCTATGATTATGTGCATTTGAGTATGAGTTGCATAAAGTCTTCATGAAATGATGTTTTGAACATGCTTTAACTTGGAGTTGATGTTTTCCTCCTCGGATATGTGCATTTATGTGATTACATTCTAGGTTGGGTTGTTAGCTCTTGTTTCTTACCCTCCTTATGATGTCTTGATTCTCATTCGAGGACGAATGTTCCCAAGGGGGAGATAATGTAACACCCCAGATTCGAAAAGAATGAAAATTCCAACTTTCAAAAACTGTGGTGACCTACTACTTGACCTACTAACCGTTGGTTGACCTACCAACAGTAGGTCAAGAGGGGGGAGCTGTAAGCGAGGCTGCCTAAGGGAAGAAATTGGAAACAAAAATGATTTGGGGTGACCCACGACTTGACCTACCATTAGTAGGTTGACCTACCAACCGTAGGTCAAGTATGGGAAGGAACCGTAGATGGTTCTGTTTTGGGTAGAAAATTAAGTTAATTTTTGGGACTAAGGCAGGCTGACCTACGGTTAGTCACCTACAGGCAATAGGTTGACCTACCAATTGTAGGTCAAGCCGTTGGTGAAGGTTTCCTGGATTTTCTTTGAAGGATCGATTGGTCTTTTCACCCAATGACTTATTTACTTATTTAAGTCGGTTCCCTTCATCCCCTAACACTATATAAGCCTTTTTAATCCTAAAAATCTACCCTTCCAAGTCACTTTAAAAGTTTCCCAAACCCTCCTCTCTCAAATATTTCTCTCTCCACAAGTTAGAAGAAGAAGAAGAAGAAGAAGAAGAAGAAGTCAAGCTAGGGTTCTCCAAGTTCAAGCCTTCTTTCTTCATCATTGATTAGTGCTTCAATTAAGGTATGTAGGGAGTTCATCAATGGGTTCCATTCACCCATTGATCCCCCAAGGATTTCTTCAACTTTCCAATTCAATTTCCCAAAATTGATTAAGGTTTTGATTTCATTCTTCATGGGTTCTATTTGTATAGATTCAATTGATTGACTTTGATTTTAATTTGATGATTTAGACTTGATTACATGCTTTTCAACTAATTCCATGTGAACGCATGTATTGATCTATGAATTTGACTATTAACCCTAACTTTCTAAGTAAGAATTGTTCAATAAAAAACTAGGTTTTCTTCTATCATGTGGGTTCTTTCAATTATGATCAAATTACTTTCAATTATGGTTTTCTAAGTATGAATTGAGTTGAATTACATGTTTTAAGATGAATCCCCATGAACCCATATGAATTCCCCTAATTTTGAGATTTATGCATTGATGATGGGTTGAATTAGGAAGAAGATGGATTTTAATGAAGTTTATATGAACTCATGCATGTTTGTCACGCCCCGAGTCTACACCCTGGATGTGACCGGCATTTGAGAACCATTGTTGATCCCCAAGCGAACCCTTGGCCTAGCTCACTACTCAGCGGAAGACTTAACTCGAGCCTATAAGGTTCCTGACACAACACAATTAAACTCACAAACTTAAATGAACAGTTAAAATTGTTAAGTCTCGAAAATACTCAATTCTCATAATACAGGGAACATTAGTCAAACTCAACATAGGGAAATAAGAATAATCATGAAAAAACTCATCAACGCTAGACCTGTCTATGAAGCCTCTAAATACTCAGACGGGTGTCGGGACAGACCCCACGACACCTCGACAAAACTAAACAACTGAAATAACGGAAATGAAAAGAATATGGATCCTCCGGAAGTACTAGGAGGCTCACCACAACTGCTATCTGGAATGTGAACGGGATCAACGGAGCGCCTGCTGATGACCCTGAACACCTGTGTCTGCATCATGAAACAATGCAGATCCAATGACATCAGTACATTGAATGCACTGGTATGTAAAATGGCTGAATATAACAATAGTAGAAAAGAGAAGGCTCAAGGAAGTACTCACCTCAACTCAAAGCAAAACAACTCATAACTAACTCAAGTAAAAGTGATACTCAAAAGTAATTCAATGTAAAGCTTTTAAAAAAATACAAAAGCAACCTCAAGAATATGTGTAAAATATCATAAAGTAAGTGTTTACTCATATTTGGGAGATTCTCTAACCGATAACCATCACTCTGAGCTAAATAATGATACAGCGTCTCGCCCACGCTGCCAGAACTGTCTTATACCTTGCCGGAGTATAAGACATCCTCAACTAAGTGGATCCACTAAGTTCTACCCGAAAGCATAAGGAAATCATCTAAAAAGTATGAATCATTTACCCATGTTGGCGTACATGATTTATGGGGAGTTGAGTTGTCTAAACTCATCCCCATATCGGTGTTCAATACTATTCCCAATAAATATACTCATGCTCAAGTAAGAAAAAAATATACTCTTCCTCTAGTTTTGAGATAATTATTCAAAATGTACTCTTTAAAAAACAGTGCCTCAACTCCTCTTCTCAAAACTCTCGTAGTTATTTTCTCAAAATCAAAGTCCTCTATCTCGCTCAATGTTTTATTTAAAAAGAAAAAGAGATAAATTAAAGTTAATTAGAGAGAGTCGCCACTTAATTTGGAAGAAAAATAAAAAAAAACTTAATTTCAAAAAGATTTAAAGACAGAAAAATCAATTTGAAATAACCAAAGAAGTTCAGTGGTTCAATGTACATTTCGAGAAGGTGTTAGGCACTTGAAATGCCCGCTAACTTACGGTTGACCGATAACTTGAAAATATTTGTCTAACTTTGAAAAATAGGCATTTTTTACACTTGAATCAATTTTAGAAAAAAAAAAGCATTTTTATTTCAAAATAAAAACTAAGGGAAAAACTTATAATAAAACATTAATTTCAAGATTTCGAGCAATTACTTTTTTATTTTTTGAAAAATTAACACAAAATAGCTATCTCTTGGGAATTATGAATTAAGTTTTACCTTTAAAATTGATTACCAAATAAAGCAAATAATAACAGTTAAACAATATAAAATAGTTGATAAGGAGGGAAAGATATTTTGGGCCCAAGTCTGATTTCTGTCCGCTTGGACCAGTACTTGGGCCGAATCTGATTTTCATTGGGCTTTTGGCCCATTCTCACCTGTCCTAAGCTAATAATAAACTATCAAATATGTGGGCCTTTGGCCCCAACTGTACCTGTCCTAATCTACAAATATGTATACACAAAATAAGTGGGCTTTAGGCCCAAGTAATAAGAGAACAAAGAATGCTGTATTCGGGGCTTCTGGGCCCATTCATTGATGTATACAGTGTATACAGCATCGTATACACTGTATATAGCATGTATTCCGTACTTTGCTGCCAATTTGGTTGTATACGGCTTGTATACAACCCATCTTCAATCCTCAAACACCTGTACGCCGACTTCAACCCTATATCCTGATTTTAAAACCCGTATATCAATGTATACATGATGTATACAGCAGTATACATCCCATTCCGGATTTTTAAGGACCCATTTCCAGCCCATCTTTAAGCTCTGGGAGACCTGTCCTTCGATGTCATTTACCCGGTTGACTCGATAAAGGAAAGATTGGACCTCCATGGCCCAATCGAAGAGTGCAAAGAGGTAGATGGAGTCCAAGAGAACTCGGGGCAGATTTACATGCAACGAAAATGAGAAAGGAATTAGTACCCAGTAATAACACCTCAAAACCATATTCTACATGATAACAGGATTGAAATGATATATCGGTGGGAGAAAAACTAAACAATCTTCAACCTAAAATCGAGCAAATAACATGAATTGAACTATATAGCGACCAACTAGCAAAAACTAATTATTCATGATCCTCTAAGAGATAAAGGGCTACTGTTCAAATAGGCAAATAATTGACACTTATCAATAACAATAATCAACAAATAAAACCTAAGATTCAACAATAACAAGAAATCTAAACAGAGAGGTATCAAAATCACATGTTAGATGTCCAGTGAGAGGAGTTAAATATGGTACAGACAATATAAGATAACATGAACCTATAAGATTATTTTAGAACAAAAGATGCAAAGATGTATGCCTTTCCAGATCCCCCAGAGGATCAATTTTTCTAAAGAAAAACAATGAGCCCGCTTAGATAATAACAAGTCGACATGGTGAAGCCGCAAAATCACTTGACGCTACACATAACTGACATATTTAAGCAACAGTAGAGAGACTATATGAATATGCAGAATCGAGGATCTAAAAAAAAAAAATAATAATAATAAGTTGAACATTGGACAAAATAGACTACTAAAATTCAAGCCTAAACACAAAGTTGAAGAGAAGAACAATTAAAGCAGATATAGGCAGCCAGATCATGCCTCCATGGCTCAACAAAGAGAGATAAACTCAATCAGATACGAAACTATTTCATAAACTCCAAATTGAAATTATCTACTAGTGGCTAAAAAAGAAATCAGGGAACATGGAATCTTAAAGAAATAGGACAAAGAAACAAATTCATGGCTCGACCCAAATAGCATGATGAAATCCGAGAAAAAAAGAGAAATCTAGAAGATGACAACATTTAACAATGAGCAACATACGAAATTGAGAATCGAATTAGACTAAGAGATTAGAGATGATCTAACAGTAAGCTTAGGAGCCAAGTTGAAATGAAAAGAGGGAAAGGGGAAACCATGCTTCAATATTTCCAAAACATCAATGTAACAACAATAAAGAAAATGCAACTAATAGACCAAAGACTAGTTTCAAGCTATCATAAAACAAAAGGCTAAAAGAATGGACAATTTAAGGCTGATCTGGAAAGCAAAACGACAAGGGACAACACAAGCTAAAGCTAAGCACTTTACAGAATCAAATTACAGATCTCAAGATTAACAATACAAGCAAACTTTACTCCCTGGAGAAAAATTCAAGTTGTAGCTTAACAAGTAACCAAAGAAAGATTCATTTATGACACAAGACGAATATAACAAATTAAAACAAATATATACCTACTGATATGGATGGGAACTAACTAATCTAAACTCGAAAAGCAGCATACGAACATTAGAAAATCCCTTGACATATTCAAAAACACAAAACCAAAACATGAATACTATTTCAACAAATAAGGACAGGGCAGTGATCTGGAGAGGGAGCAAATGTCACACCATTGCTATATCACAAATCTCAAAAACTTAGACCTATATGAATGACAACCTTATACAATGACAAACTAAATGCAGCATACCCGATTCTTAACCATAACACGAACTAAATAATACAAACCCAACGACATTCAAGTAGCAAACTCGAGAAGAGAAATAACAAACAAAACTCAAACAGAATAGCGAAGAAACGCCAACATTAGATGCGAATCCACAAAACTTTAACTCGACCCAGCCATGGAATCATATAGGAACATATATATCACATTAAGAGCATCACAAATACAGTGACATACATTAACAAATCAGCCCAGAATAATCCAACATCAAAAGCTCGAAATAGGAAAAGAGATGAAGAGAATGTTGTCGAGAGAGAAGTGTTACCTCTTTCCGAGCAGCGATTGGGACAAACGAACTAGTGACAACGAGCTATGACTTCACCACCAACCTTGAACTCGGATGAACCTGGAGGAGTGATGATCAAGACAAGAATACTAACCTAAGACCAAAGTCTGTTTATCCTCTCTGTTCTAGAGTGTATTTCGAATGTATTTCTGCATCTACTTTTGCTAAGCTATTCTCTATATTAGTCTAATGCCAAAAAAAAATTCCAACTAAATTCTCAACACAAGAGTTTCCAACTAAGAATTTTTCCCCCAACCCCCAAATCTTCTTCCCTAAAACCTCTAACCTCCTGAACAGTAAACGAGAGAGGTATATATATATAGGGGAAAATCAAGGGGTTTTGGAAGGGAAAAGGGAAAAATTGGGATGAGAATTAGAGGAATTCTTGAATTCCAATTCTATCCAAAACAGAGGAACGCTGGAATTGTTACCAAAACTGATCAAAACGCAAAAAAATTGCAACGGCTTGTGAATGAGTGCCGTTCGATCTTGATGCCAGGACAATCGATACACCCAGATCATAACACCTGGCACTGGCGTTCGTACGAGGGAGCCAAGAAGAAGACAATGGAATCGAGCTGTACACTGTGTATCTCTGCGAATTGACACTGCTATGGATTGGAATTGACGTTGATTCCCTTCTGTGTTCACATCGTTTGAAGTTGTTATGTATTCACCGTGTATTCTGTGAATTGAAATCGTATGTCGCCGTGAATTGACGTGTATCTTCCGTTGGAATCGCTTGTTGATGTGGAGACGCCGTGAATTGTTCCGTTTGAAATTGTTGTTGTTGAATGTACTGCTGCCAGCTGCTGCTGATGAGGAAGTTGGGGTTGGAATTGTTGATGTTGTAATGTATTGGAATGGAGGATTTGGGCCGGGTATGGGTTGATGGAAAAATTGAAGAAATGGGCTGATGTTGGAATGAAACTAAGGCCCAAAAATTGGTCCTAATAAAGATTTAAGAGAAGGGTTATATTTGTAATAAAGGGCTAGGTTAGAAATTCAGGATTTAGCCTAATTGATTGCAATCAAGGCCAATTTAAAATTGAACCAAATCGGATTCAAATTGTAAATTCGGCTATAAGCTAAATAAAATGAATTTGTATAAATTAATTATTGAGCTTCTTAACTTAAACAAAGTAAAATAATTAACTTAATTATAAACTAATTAACTCAAAAAATTTATAATTATAAATTAAACTAAACTATACTAAATGAATAACGATTTAATCAAAATGTAAAGTATTTTTTGAGATGGCTTTCAAATATTTATATAATATACTAATTATACACAAAATTATATAAAAACATATTTATTATTTAAACCATTATTAAAATGACTATAAACACTTCAAAAATTGAAAAATATTTTGACTTTTTTATAAAATCAATTATCTTAAATCGTTTGAAAATTAAGGAGCTTGAAAATTAATCTATATCGGGGAGGACCAAAATTGGGTGTCAACAACTGTTCCTCGTTTGACTCGGATTGATGCACGAAATTCGAGGCAAATGAAATTGACAAATCCAATTTTGACCGACCACATCTTCATCTTTTAAGAAAAGGGGTCTTGGTACGGACTTTATGAATTATGGCCGAACCCCGGAGTTGGGTTTTCTACATATCTCAGGCTATATGAGAATTCAAGCCATTTGTAGTTCAATACGCTTGATTTGATGCACGATTCTAAAAGAATTCAGAAGCTATTCCAGCATCGAACTATGAAGAAATCGGAATGCTCGGGAATAAGATTTAAGAGAGATTGTCGGGGTACAGCCGAGTTTTCAACATTGATCTTTCCTACATATCCCTCAACCCAGGGAATCAGGCTGCTTGTAGTTCGACTCAATCGATTGAAAAGGAAATCTATTGTGCAAGATAACCTTTGGTTCTGGGAGAGTGACAAAAAATTGAGTATGAAAAAGAGGCTTGCAACCTCTTAGCCATGAATGCGGTGCACTTCACATCCATAATTAAGAACTTACACGGACATAGCTTCCAAAACTCTTGGTGCATTGTCACTCGGATTGGAAAGTTGCCTCCGGTGAAAGCCAAAATCTTCCAGATGCGAAACTGAAACCGATAAATTCAAAGAGAAACCCACATGCCTTCTGATAGGGGTGTGGTTTGATTGTGGTGGAAGTCGCTCCTCAGCTCGCGTCCTAAGAGTTTGACACTCCTCTTTGGACTATGTCCCAGTTCGCTGCGTAGAAAAAGTTCCACGTTGTGCTGCATCCTTTTTGAGAATTCATCCTCTTGGATGCTCTCGACAAAGACTGAGATAAAACCCATTAGTATGAAATATAATTCAAATGGAGAGATAGTGTCTTTTACTATGTGGACACTTAGTTGCTCTCTTTTGAATACTCAACATTAGATTCTTTCAATTAGACATAAAGCAAATAAAGCTTATGCCTAATGCTGCAATATAATTGTGCAATGTCCTACTCTCTTGATTTTGTAATATGCTGATGACTTTCTCTGTGATGATATTATAATGATGATGTTCTCGCATTGGAAAAATGATGACGCCTCACTGGGCAATGATAATAGAGATGCCTTTGTTGCAATAAAGTAGAAATGATGCTTCACTGGGTAATGACTATGGTGCTTTTCTTGTGATGAAACGGAAACGAGGCCTCACTGGGCAATGAAATAGAAATCAGGCCTCACTGGGCGGTGTAGATGATTTCCTTGCAATAGAAACGAGGCCTCACTGGGCAGTGGAGATGATGCCTCACTGAGCAACGAAATAGAAATCAGGCCTCACTGGGTGGTGGAGATGACTTCCTTGCAATAGACACGGGGCCTTACTGGGCAGTGAAGATGATGCCTCACTGGGCAACGAAATAGAAATCAGGCCTCACTGGGCGGTGGAGATGACTTCCTTTCAATAGACACGGGGCCTCACTGGGCAGTGCAGATGATTTCCTTGCAATGAAACAGCAACGAGGCCTCACTGGGCAGTGAAGATGATGCCTCACTGGGCAATGAAATAGAAACGAGGCCTCACTGGACGGCGGAAATGATGCCTCACTGGGCAACGAAATAGAAATCAGGTCTCTGAATACTTTCAGATGCTGGGAAATCTGATAATGTTGTTTTTCTTTGAGGTTTTCATCTACTCCCTCTTCAAAACCTGCATGTTTAGTGTAATTCTTGCCTTGATGGGGATTTGAGCGAAATAAGGTTATTCACATCCCCAAATTGTCTTTTTAATATCAGAAACACTGAAACTTTTCCTGCATCCACAGAAAAATTGTTGGTTTTAAATGAACTGATATGTGTTGACATCTCCTGCTATCTGCTCTTTGTCTTGCTATCCCTGGTTGATTGCTCCGATATCCGGCTTCTCGATAGATAAGATAAAATATTTTATGTAAAATATTTTTAAACATATAGAAAAACTATTTAAGAAAAATAAGTTTTCAAAAGTAATATTTTAAAAGACTACTACCAAGTGTCATGTCACGTCAAGCTTAAATGAGCATCCTTGGTTCGATGCTTTGAGTTTATCTGATAACTTTTGCCAAAAGGATGCTAAAAATCCTTGTAGCTCTGACTCTGGAATTAGTGAAGATTGTTGAAGTCGACTTCTGGTCTTATGATGATGCTGGGAATCACTTGAAGTTAATTTCAAACTCCAGATCATGCTTGAAATATCTGAAGCTGCCTTTAAGCCTCTGACGATATCTGGTGAAATTTTTTAGGTCATCCTCAAAAATTTTTGTCCCGGTTAAATGTCTTAGTATATTCTGAACCGTCGATAGATAACTCATGAAATTTTTGAGATCTTCTCAAAAATTCTGTCCTAGTTGCAATTTTTCCTGTATCTTCAGTCTTGACTTGTTGGAGAAATCTTCTTATTGAGAATTTTTTAGTCTCTCTCAAAAATTCTATCCCAGTTTCTATTGTAAAGAAAAATAGAAATCTTACGGGAAATATAACCGAACTGTTGTGGCGCCTACGTATCCCATTGAGACAGGAATCAGGTCAAACGTAGTACCCCCTCTTGAGGGCTAACAAAAAATAGGAAATTTAAATAAGGAAACGACCGAAGCCGACATAGGCCGCCTACGTATCTCATTCTTGAGAATTCAGGTCGAACGTAGTTCCAGCACAAAGGAAAAATATTAAGAGGGGATAAAAGGGGTGACCGAAGCCGACATAGGCTGCCTACGTATCTCATTCTTGAGAATTCAGGTCAAACGTAGTTCATTACAAGAGATAATTTTCTAACTATAACATACGATGATTATAATCAAATGATACGATTACAAGCAAATGATGTGATTACAAGCAAATGATGAGATTACAAGCAAATGATGCGATTACAAGCAAATGATGTGATTACTGAAAGAAACAAATAAATAAAAAAACTCTGAGTCTTCAAACAACAAGCGCTTGATAAAATCTAAGTCGATTGGCAACTTGTGAGAGACAATGTCTATGCTTTACCATGGCGTGTCATCAAACAAATGTATTAATGTATTATCTCAGCAAACTGATGAGTTCTCTTTTCTGAGCTTTTGTCAGATAAACCCTGATTCTGTCTTCTTTGACGCATTCATCCTTTTCCAGATTCGCAGTTTCTATCTCATCTAGATTCGACTTCCTTGATTCTCGAACTGTTTCATTTCTTTTGCAAGGTTTTCAGATAATATGATCTCCTCATCATACTCTTCGAACTCATGGCCATCTACCTCATTATATTCACTTAGCTTGTGACATGACATGATATCGACAGGTTTAAAAATTATTTTTACTGAAATAAATAAAAATAAAAACAAAGACCGTTAGATAGCAGAATTAAAGTAAAGGAAATAAATTTTCGCAATAGAGGAGGCTTTCATTGGAAATAAGAAAACACAAACTTTGGCCATGACTACGAGTTATTTTGCCTTTTTCAAACATCACGAGGGAATTCAAAACATAAAAACATCATAAAGGGTGGGTCTCGAGCCTCTTTCGGCTACCACCGATTTAAAAAATAGCATAAAATTCATCTTTTTCTATCAAGATGAGCGAGAAATCAAGAGCGGAGTTGAAGTCCAATTAAGAACTTGCTCCATTGGGTCAGCGTCTCGTATGCCTGGTGTCTCGATCATCTCTTTAAGCATAACATCATCTTCTTCAAGAAGATCCCTGATTCCTTCTCCAAGGCCATCATCATTGGCATATTCCTTTACCAGAAAGGACTGACACAAATGAGGCAAAAAGCTTGGTAGAACATCATTAATCTCCTTCTTGTTATGACCCTTCTTTGGCAATAAAGCAAAAGCTTGATGGGGTGCCATGATAAAAAATTTGGAGTTCTCACTTATGCTTAAAGAAGCTACAACTTGATCAAGGTTGTCCGAATTGGTTGGGATTATGGTTTTACCCACACACCAATCTTCTTCAACTTCAATCATGTTGATAGTAAACCATCCATGATTCGGCAGTGAATTACTATTGGCATTGGAAGTGCCAGTTTGGAGAGTGACAATCATTTGATCAATCAAGTGCTGAATTTTATGCTTCAAATTGATGCAATTCTCAGTAGTATGTCCAGTACCTCCTGAATGGTAAGCACAATGATGATCAAGCCTGTAATGTCTAGAATTGATATTGACATTTTTTGGATCAATTGTTTGTACTAGACTAGCTGCTTTCAATCTCTCAAAAAGTTGTGATCGTCTTTCAACCAAAGGAGTAAAGACGCGAGAAGGTTTTTTCGCAAGTTTTGGACGAGGAAGATTGTAATTATTTCCTAGAGGTAGAGGTACTTGACGATAGTTTGGAGGATTTTGATAAGTAGGTGCTGGAGTTTGAAAATTCGGGTATTGTGTAGTTTGGTAGCTAGGAGGGGCATTTATGTAATTTGGAAATGAAGCTTGGTAATTTGGATAATTTGACAATGGAGCTTGGTAATTTGGTTGAACATTTGGATAATTTGGTGCTGGAGCTTGGTAATTTGGTTGAACATAGAAGACGGGGTAAGGATTTTGCAGAGCTAAGGGGTAAGTTTCAGATGGTAAAGGCTTTTGAACATTCAGTCCAGCATGTCTCTTTGATTTTGACCTCAATTCGAATGAGATAGAGGAAACATCTTCCCTTTTCCACCTCAATGGTCTTGAGGATTCAGCTTGGGCAGTCATTCGGGTGATTTTTCCGGTTCTGAAACCGTCTTCAATAATTTCACCAATTTTTACTATCTCAGAGAACTTTCCAACTAAAATGAGCAACATCCTACTGTAGTACTCCAGCTCTTGTATGCGCACGAAGACTTCAATAATCTCTTTCTCGGTCATGGGAGGCCTAACCCTTGCAGCCTCTCTTCTCCAACGATAGGCATACTCTCGATAACTTTCGGTAGACTTCTGCTTGATTCTCTCCAAAGAGTATCTATCATGAATGATTTCTACATTGTAAGCAAACCTTTCAATTAAGTCTTTAACCAAAGCATTCCAACTTGGCCATTGCTTGATTTCTTGAGAAATAAACCATTCCAAAGCTTCCCCATTTAAACTTAAGAACTCAACATGCTAAACTGAAAATGGTACTTCGTTAAGAGTTAGTACCTTGCTCTGGGCCTACATTTGTGGCAAAAAGATGTGGATATCTCTTTTTCATGTCCTCCTCGGCCTCCCAAGTAGCTTCCTCAACGAGCTGATTTCTCCACAAGACTTTCACCGATGTAACTTCTTTGGTCCTCAATTTGCGAACCTGGCGATCAAGGATCTGAATTCGGATCTCCTCATAAGATAGGTTGTCCTTGATGCCATTATTCTTAGTAGGCACAACAAGGGAAGGATCACTCAAGAATTTCCTCAACATAGAGATGTGAAATACTGGATGGACTGCCTCTAACTCTGATGGTAGCTCCAACTCATAGGCTACATTGCCAACTCTCTTTGATATCCTATAAGGACCAATGTAGCGGGGACTGAGCTTCCCATTTCGGCCAAACCTCATCACACCCTTCATGGGTGAGACCTTCAGATATACCCAATCATCAACCTCAAACTCCAAATCTCTTCTCCTAACATCTGTGTAGGATTTCTGACGACTCTGTGCTGTCTTCAACCTCTCTTGAATTAACTTCACCTTCTCCATAGCTTGATGAACCAGATCTGGTCCTATCAATTCAGCTTCACCAACCTCGAACCAGCCAATGGGAGATCTACACCTCCTCCCATATAAGTCCTCATACGGAGCCATCTGTATGCTGGAGTGGTAACTATTGTTGTATGCGAACTCGATAAGAGGCAAATGGTCATCCCAATTACCTTTAAAATCAAGAACACAGGCTCTCAACATGTCCTCCAAGGTCTGAATGGTGCGTTCTGCTTGACCATCCGTCTGAGGATGAAAAGCAGTACTAAGGTTCACCTTTATGCCCAAACCTTTCTGAAATGACTTCCAAAAGTGCGCGGTAAATTGAGCACCCCTGTCTGAGATGATGGATAGTGGAACTCCATGTAGTCAAACTATCTCGCTAATGTATTGGTTTGCATACTCCTCTGCTGTATTGGTAGTCTTCACCGGTAAGAAGTGGGTTGATTTGGTCATCCGATCCACAATCACCCAAATGGAATCATGCTGCCTGCGAGATCGTGGTAAACTTGTGATGAAGTCCATATTGATCATCTCCCACTTCCATTCCGGAAGGGGTATATTCTGGGCTACACCACACGGTCTCTGATGCTCCGCCTTGACTTGCTGACAATTCGGGCACTTAGCAACAAATTCAGCGATGCACCTCTTCATGCTACTCCAGCAATAAACTTCTCTCAAGTCATGGTACATTTTTGTGGAACCCGGATGAATTGAATATCTGGAACTGTGAGCTTCTTCCATGATCCTCTTTTGGAGGCTATCTACATCCGGAACACATAATCTTCCTTGGTATGTCAACACTTCATCTCCCCCTTGTGCAAAAGCCATCACTTTCTGCTTATGCACATTTTCCTTTAACTCAAGAAAAATGGGGTCTTGGTCTTGCTTCTCTTTCACCTCTGCCACTAATGAGGACTCAGCTCCATTCATCACAACAACTCCACCTTCACTGGAATCCAACAAGCGAACACCCAACTGTGCCAGCCTGTGGACTTCCTTAGCTAACTCCTTTTTGCCTTCTTCAATGTGGGTTGTACTCCCCATGGTCAACCTGCTCAAAGCATAAGTAACCACATTAGCCTTAATTGGTTGATAGAGGATGCTCACGTCGTAATCCTTGAGCAATTCCAACCACCTCATTTGTCTGAGATTGAGCTCTTTCTGACTTAACACATACTGGAGACTCTTGTGGTCCGTGAACACTTCTACATGAACACCATAGAGATAGTGACGCCATATTTTGAGAGCAAAGACTACTGCTGCCAACTCAAGATCATGAGTTGGGTAGTTTCTCTCATGAATCTTAAGCTGTCTGGAGGCATATGCTATCACCGTACCTTTCTGCATCAATACATAACCAAGCCCAACTCGGGACGCATCATAATAAATGACAAAACCCTCTGTACCCTCTGGTAGGGTCAACACTGGAGCTGTAGTCAACCGAGTTTTCAACTCTTGAAAGCTTTTCTCACAAGCTGCAGACCATTGGAACTTAGCTGTTTTCTGGGTTAGCTTAGTCAATGGAGATGAAATAGATGAAAACCCCTCGACAAACTTTCTGTAATAACCAGCCAACCCCAAGAAACTCCTTATGTCAGTTGGAGATGTGGGCCTTGGCCAATTCTACAATGCCTCGATCTTCTGAGTGTCAACTCGAATTCCTTCACCAGAAACAATGTGGCCTAGGAAAGCCACGGATTTGAGCCAAAACTCACACTTCGAAAACTTTGCATACAACTCTCGATCCTTGAGGTTTTGAAGAACTATTCTAAGATGACTAGCATGGTCCTCCTCATTCCTCGAGTAGATCAGTATGTCATCAATAAACACGATAACAAACATGTCCAGATATGGCTTGCATACTCTGTTCATCAGATCCATGAAGGCTGCAGGAGCGTTAGTCAAACCAAAGGACATAACCAGAAATTCATAATGACTGTAACAGGTCATGAAAGCTATTTTTGGGACGTCACTTTCTCTCACCCTCAATTAATGATAGCCAGATCTGAGGTCTATCTTAGAGAAACAAGTGGCACCCTGAAGTTGGTCGAAAAGATCATCGATTCTCGGAAGAGGATACTTATTCTTTATTGTGACCTTGTTCAACTGACGGTAATCTATGCACATCCTAAGGGAACCATCCTTCTTCCTCACGAACAAGACCGGAGTGCCCCACGGTGAGACACTTGGTCGGATGAAACCCTTATCAATGAGATCTCTTAACTGCTCTTTCAACTCTTTTAACTCAGCTAGGGCCATTCTGTATGGCGGAACCGATATGGATTGAGTATCTGGAAGAATATCTATTCTGAAGTCTATCTCTCTCTCGGGAGGGACTCCGGGAAAGACCTCTGGAAACTCACTCACAATTGGAACTCACTGGATAGGCGGTGCCTCAACACTAGAGTCATTAACTCAGACTAAGTGGTAAATGCACCCCTTGGAAACTAACTTTCTGGCCTTAAGGTATGAGATGAAACGACCCTTAGGCACTGCTGAACTGCTCCTCCACTCTAGAACTGGCTCATTAGGAAACTGAAACTTAACTACTAGAGTTCTGCAATCAACTGAGGCATAACAAGCATGAAACCAGTCCATACCTAAAATAACATCAAAGTCCACCATATCTAACTCAACCAAGTCAGCCATGCTGTCCTTATGATAGATGGAGATAATACAATCACGGTAGACTCTTTTTGCTAGAATAGACTCACCAACAGGTGTAGAAACATTGAAAGGCTCAAGAAGTTATTCGGGGGAAATGCCGAACCTCATAGCTACAAAAAGAGTCAGAAATGACAAACTCGCACCTGGATCAATCAAGGCATATACATCAAATGTAAAAACTCGAAGCATACCAGTAACAACATCTGGCGAGTTCTACTGATCCTGTGGAGTACCCATAGCATACAGGCGGTTTGTACCTCTACCTATCCCTGAAGTAGCTCCTATCTGCTGGAGCTATTGAAGAAGACTGGGCTCTATTACCCCCATTACCTTGCTTGTTCTGTGGATACTCTCTCATAAAGTGACCTGGCTGACCGCACTTGAAGCAGCCACTCGAGTGATCACGACACTCTCCCGGGTGGTCTCTACCGCATCTGGTACATGTGGGGATCCAATTTGTCCTTGGTGCCACGCTACCCTGAAACTGAGTAGGTCGAGCTCTTGAATTCAGGGAGTTCTGGTTCTTAAATTCATCTCTGTTTCTCGGTGCAGGTGCACTAGCTGATGATGGTGCTGGTCCAGATGACCTCTGCTGGAAAGAGGACCGATTCCCATTTCCGGTCTTCTGGTGGCCGGAATCATGGCTGGTTGTCTTAGCCCTCTAGATGCGGAACTCTTCCCTGTCCTTCAACTTATCTTCCTCAACTTGTTGCACATGGATCATGAGCCTAGCTATGTCCATGTCCCCTATCAGCATAGCCGCCTTACCTTCCTTACTTGACAAGCGGGATAGCCCAGACACTAACAGGCTCATCCTGCTCCTCATATCAGCCACCATCGCTGGAGCATAGCGGGATAGCTGAGTGAACTTGATGTTGTACTCCTGCACACTCATAGATCCCTGCTTCAAATTCAGGAATTCTCTTACCTTTGCCTCCCTTAGTTTGCGGGGGAAGAAACGCCCCAAAAAGGCCTCTTCAAACACTGCCTAACTCATAGGTGGTGCCCCTTCTTCCCTGTTCTTCTTCCATTGGTCATACCATACCCTAGCAACACCCTTGAGCTGGTAAGAAGCTAGCTCCACACGCTCTGCATCAGTAATACGCATAACCTCAAACACCCTCTGCAGTTCCTCCACAAAGTTCTCCGGATCCTCTGTGATATTCGACCCTGTGAACTCTGGGGGATTCATCCTCAAGAATTCGCGGACTCTAGATGTATCAGCCACATCCTGACGACCCGCTCTCTGTTGTCCAGCCTGATTCGCCAACACCTGAGTCAGCATCTGAATAACATTTCTGAACTCAGCATTGGTGACATCTCCTTGCGGGGGTTGCACTTCTGGTGCATTGGGAACTTCTTGACCTAAAGAGTTCACGTTCCTCCTAGCAGGACGTCCTCAAACAGCTCTTTGTGAAGGCATGATCTGAAAAGATACGCGTAAGAACGAGTTAGAAGGAAGACTTTTATAGAGATGAACTCTATAGCACGAAGTGGAATAAGAAGAAAGTGAGAGGTTCCTAAATTTCGCAGCCTTCTAATTATAGATGTGGCGCGCTTCACACCGATAACTAGGACTCTACTGACACGGCTTCATAGACTCCCTAGGACTCTTGAACTCTGTGCTCTGATACTAAGTTTGTCACCCCCGAGTCTACACCCTGGACGTGGCCGGCACTTGAGAACCATTGCTGATTCCCAAGCGAACCCTTGGCCTGGCTCACTACTCAGCGGGAGACTTAACTTGAGCCTATAAGGCTCCTACCACAGCACAAGTAAACTCACAAACTTAAATGAATAGTTAAAATTGTTAAAGTCTGGAAAATACTCAATTCTCATAATACGGGGAACATTAGTCAAACTCAACATAGGGAAATAAGAATAATCATGGAAAAACTCACCAACTCTAGACCTATCTATGAAGCCTCTAAATACTGAGACGGGTGTCGGGACAGACCCCACGATACCTCAACAAAACTAAACAACTGAAATAACGAAAATGAAAAGAATGCGGATCCTCCGGAAGTACTAGGAGGCTCACCACAACTGCTATTTGGAATGTGAACGGGATCAACGGAGCGCCTGCTAATGACCCTGAACACCTGTGTCTGCATCATGAAACGATGCAGGTCCAATGACATCAGTACATTGAATGCACTGGTATGTAAATGGCTGAATATAACAATAGTAGAAAAGAGAAGGCTCAAGGAAGTACTCACCTCAACTCAACTCAAAGCAAAACAACTCATAAATAACTCAAGTAAAAGTGATACTCAAAAGTAATTCAATGTAAAGCTTTTTAAAAAATACAAAAGCAACCTCAAGAATATGTGTAAAATATCATAAAGTAAGTGTTTATTCATATTTGGGAGATACTCTAACCGACAACCATCACTCTTAGCTAAATGATGATACAACGTCTCGCCCACGCTGCCAGAACTGTCCTATACCTTGTCGGAGTATAAGATATCCTCAACTAAGTGGATCCACTAAGCTCTACCCGAAGGCATAAGAAAATCATCTAAAAAGTATGAATCATTTACCCATGTTGGCATACATAGTTTATGGGGAGTTGAGTTGTCTAAACTCATCCCCATATCGGTGCTCAATACTACTCCCAATAAATATACTCATGTGCAAGTAAGAAAAAAATACACTCTTCCTCTAGTTTTGAGATAATTACTCAAAATGTAAGCATTAAGAAACAGTGCATCAACTCCTCTTCTCAAAACTCTCTTAGTTATTTTCTCAAAATCAAAGTCCTCTTTCTCGCTCAAAAATGACAGTCAGGAAATCAAAGTTTCATTTACAAGTTACTCAAACTGTCTCTTTAACTCTACTCATAACTCCCCTCTATTTTTGCTGAAAAGAAACCAATTTAAATTAATGGTTCAGTTTAAAAGACTCTCAAAATAATTCAGTAAATGCTTAATTCATAGGGTTCTTTGTAGAAAATAAAATATGGACAACCAACTCAATAATTAGGGTTCATACCAGAATCTAAGCATGAACAATAGCAAGATAACTACTCAAGAAAATGGATACAATACTCAAGAATTAACTGGAATTCGGTAACAAAAGGCAGAAAACTCGAATATTTCTAAAGAACATGGGATGAAACCCTAGATTTCATAATTCTAAATTTTGAATGTAAATTGGTGTGTGAACGTACTAGCCCAACACTGAGGGAAGCCTTATATACCTGGAAGATCAAAGATCTTGGCAAAATCGCAAGCTCTTGGTTGAAGTTCTTGGAACCCTATCCTTTTCTCCTCTTGAACGTCCTCTCAAATTTTTCTAAGTGTAATAATGTTTCCAGACTATTTCTGCTGTTTTTAGCCCAAAAATAATAGGAAAAAGTTGGGATTTGGGTTTAGAAGGGAGGGAAAAGGTCTAAAATACCCTTAATGAAAATTGTCGGCGTGACCTACGGTCCGTCCTGTTCCTCCGTCGTTTGATTCAGAGAGTTTGCAACTTTGGCCTTCCAACTGACGATGCTCATGCACGGCCCGTCATCCGATCTACGGTCCGTACATGGCCACCGTAGATCAGGCCCTGAGAACTGAAATTTGACTAAGTCTAGAGGGCAACCTACGGGTCCTATCTACGATTCGTAGATCAGACTACGACCCATACCTTTGGTCTGTAGAATCAACTCCTGAAACTTGACATTCTCCAACCTCAACCTAGTTTCTACGGTTGCCTTCCTATGGTCCGTAGAACCACCTACGGTCTGTAGGTCGGTCCCGTAGAACCAGTACTGCAGCAGTTTTTGCATTTTTTCCAACTCCAAGTTATGGGGTGTTACAATGTTTTAATGATTTCTAAAGCTATGATTCATGATGAATTGATGAAAAGAAGGGTTTTATGAAAGTATTCATATTCCATGATGAAAATTATGATGATTTATGAATTGCTTTGAGATTGAAGCATGAATGATGTTGTTGATGAGTTGTGAAAGGATTTCTCACATAATGGATTCATGACATGTTGAAAGGTTTTTCTCAACTACACTTGAATCTAAGGTTAAGGAGCTATCCTAATGATAAGGCAAGAGACGACCACCCATGTCTCTAATGATATGATAAGTTAAGACTATGACTAATCCGTGGAAATTATGCTTAGCACCGAGTGGATATTGAGATGGAAGCTCTCCCGTAGTAGAGGCCAGGTTTCTATTCTTTTATGTTGCTTTACTTTGGACTTGTATTGGGTTACGTCCCAACGTTATTTTCATCCTTATGCTAGATTGGCTTTGACACACTATATGTAGACTTCCACTATTTTTTTAAATGCTTTTGATATGAGAATGTCTTTTGAACTCTTTTAATTCTATGATCTTGGATTATGTATACTAAGTGGCTTGTATGAGGCCTTTCAGGGTCTTGCACGCCGTGTCACATCTAGGGGATACTTTGGATCGTGACAGGGACAACTCATGAAAATGAGCATCATACTCAAAAAGTGATAATGAGCCCTTCTCCAATCTATCGAACTCATCCCTGGCACTGATCTCGAAGACTATAGGGCACAAACCTCTCAAGGAACACCTCAGTAAACTGCTCCCAACCCATAGCAGGAGAACTAACGGGCCTACGAGCAAGACTTGATCTCCACCACTCCTTGGCCACTCCTGAGAACTAATATGAGGTGTAAGACACCCCATGGCCTTTAAGATACCCAGGTTGAACAATATGTCCTGACAGTTAATCAAGAAGTCATAAGCCTTCTCTCTAGTTGTACCGTCAAACCTGGGAGGTGCCAATCTAACAAATTTCTTGAAACTCTTCTACTCGGCAACCGACATGGTTGCACTAGCAGAAACACGTGGAGCTACAAATCTCGAAGGTGCCATAGAAGGTACTGAAGATGAACAATGAGTCTAAAATCCCACACTAGGCCCCTGAACTGGTGGTGTAGCACCAACTGTAATAAGAGAACCTACAACCGAAAGAATACCAAAAGTAGGGGCACTATCCAATCTAGCCAATAATTTGATGATTAACTCCTGAAGTATCGGAGTACTGTCGAGAACCAAAGGATGCTGGGCTTGTCCCCTCTCCTCATTCTGCTGCTCAATAACATCATCATGCTCATATACAGGCTCAGGCGATGTCTCCATAGCTCGTCCTCGAGAAGGTGTTATCCCTCTCGCTCGACCATGACCCCTAACTCCAATGCGTCCCTTGCCTCACCCTTGAACTGGGGCTCGATAAGCTAGTACGGCCTCTCCCTCTAAGGTACTAGCTCTAGTCCTCACCATCTGCACAGAGAGAATAGATTAGAGATATGCAGCTGTTGATATGAATAATTCGCATGAAAGGAATTTCTCCTTCTAGATATCTTGTAGCCTCTCAAAGATAAGTTCAAACATCTACTAACCGATCTGTAAGATTCTACTAGACACCCTGCTCTTTAACTTATGGAACCGGTGAAACTAGCGCTCTGATACCAATTTGTCATAACCCAAGACCTGAGGTCATGATGGCACACACCCCGAGACCCCAAAATTGGTGTGTAAGTTGAAAGAAATAATACATATGAGACTTCCAAAGGGAAGTCAGACCACAACCAAAAAGAAACTAACAAAGAAGTTCTTAAAACCTGATAGCATAAGTATAAAGAGAATCTAATAAGTTTATAGAATCTGGAATACATCTCAAGTCTTCGAAAAGAAATTAAAGACTGTAAATGATAGATGGAGACCAATGGTGATCCGCAAAGCAATATCTCACCATAATTTTGAATGAGAAGAAATCGCTAGATCCAATCAACCGCTACGAAGATCATCGTGACTTGGATCTGCATCAAAAAGATAACAAAAGTAGGGGTGAGTCCAATCCACATGTACTTAGTAGGTTAGACCGACGGAGTATAAGCAACTAATCATAATTAAGAAAAAAACTATGAAACACTTCCACCTGCATATAGAAAAGTCCCATTTCGGCATCGGTGTGCCAATTTATATGATAACGGTACGAATAAAGTAAACACAAAAGGATACAGATAAACATGTTACACAACACAAGAAAACTGGCCAAAGCAATGTAATGAATGATGAAATGGTGAAATGATGTAGTGGACCCAAGGTCATTGTACAACCTGTTATATACACTTGCCGAGCTTTAGCTTCAAGAAAAGGACCCATGGGGAACTTGCAGTCCGTATACCAATCTCGAAATCTCAATATCTCATCAACTTTCCACCTAACTCGTGGTCAAGGATAAATGTAAGGTGTCTCATTTTCTTTCTCAAAAATAGTATGTCTCCAATTTCTCATATTCCCATGAACAATGATATGTTGAATGTGGATGAATGCATCACTACACATATATCACAAAGGCATAATCAGTTCATCAAGGATTTCGAATAGCATAAAGCTCCCAAACTCAACAAGTCATGATACACGTCCTCAAATGATAGGGATTGTGGAGGGATCCATTTGAAATAAGTTCTTACCACTTAGAAATCATTTCTTTCATTTTTAAGATAATCAAATATCCATTCAAGCAGCTAACTCGGGCATTTCGATGTCAAATATAAAGATAGGTCACACAGCCCTTCACTTGGGAAATTATTCAAATGTCACAGGTTATCAACAACAACTAAGAGTATTCACACGAGCCATCACACAGGCTAAGCATCACAAATAGACATCACACGGGCTAAACAAGCAGGTCAACACTTACCAACCTCTAAAACTCATACGACAACTCATTTCATAGTTGACTTCCTAAGAAAGATTAATTACTCAATTCAGTCTAAAAGAGGGATAGCCAAACCTACCTCGAAGGCCAAAACTTTACCCGAATAACTCTATTAGAGCACTTCCTCAACCACACGATCACAAAAATGATCCCCAACTATTAAGAATGGATAGAGTTCATCAAAAGGAGCCCGATGATACCCATATTGATAGGATTAAAAGCCGGAGGTAAAATAGTCAAAAAATCACTTTAGAAATCAAAAGGGTAAAAAAAAAATTAGTTGAAAAACATGTTCTATAAGCCAAGAGAAATTCGTGGTTGAAAAACCCATTAAAATCAATCAAAAAATGAGTTCCAATTCATGAAAATGCCAATTTTCCAACTTAGGGGAAAAACTCCCAAAATTCACTTCAAAACATGATTTAAAGGTGTTTCAGATGATAAAAATTCAAGGAATCAACAAAGGATTGGTTGAGAAAGCTTACCCACATGAGTTTTCAAAAAAAAAAGCTCTCAAGAATCGCCTTCCCTAAGCTCCAAAAGATTGAAAATGGTGGAAATGAAAAAAATGAGAAGAATCCCAAAATTATGTTCTATCTAGGTGAAAAATGGTCATTGCGATCGTGAGCCACTAAATCACATTGCTATCGCGAGACCCCTGTCCGTTATTACCAAGGCTAAGAAAAGGGCGTCATCGCGAACGTGGGCCTATGGGCCGCGATCGTGAAGGTCAAAATGACCTACACCAGAAACTGAAAAAATAGCAACTCAACACAAGGAAAAACCCTCCGAATGGACCCTCGAAAATCATTTGGGGTCCGATAAAAATAAACTGGACATGCTACCTCACTAAAATCGACATTCTAGACTCAATTGAATCATCAGATTTCCAAAAAAGGTCAAGTGCTAGAAATGCCCTCCTGAACCACTCTTAAGGCTTCAAACTCAACTTCTCACCCAAACACCCAAAACTCAACCCAAGGCCTCAAAACCCATACCAGCCACCTTACTAGCTCAAACTCAATGTTCCGGACGTGATGGAACTAACGGAATTCTCATCCGAGTCTTGAAACTCAAGATATTGATAAAATTCAACCATACCAAGAATTCTCAACTCAAAAGGGTCAAAATCATCAAAAACACAACCGATCGCATTGGGGACCACACCAACAACTCCCGCAACACAAACGAAGCATGAAAATTCTAAGGAAAATGTCAAAATGGTCATTTTACAATTAAAAATAAATTCACAAGAAATGGGACATTACATTAAGCCACCACCCACAACTACCATTTCAACCACAACTATCAACATCATCAATCACCGCCACCTACCATCCACAACCACCATCCTCAGCCCAACCACTACTATCGCTAATCACTAAAATCAATTGTAATTACTCTTAGCCATTATTTGTAATCATCACCATCAATTATTATTACATTCATAAGTCATTACTGATAATTACCACCATTAGTAAATATTATGTACCACTAATCATCATCATCATTCATCATTGTCATTATCTATCAGTCTCATTCCATCACTAATTATTAGTTGACACCAACCAACAACCATGGTTAATCACTAATCTCAACCAATATACTATAAGATACTACCCACAACCAACATCATTAGTCAACACCATCCCAAATCAACAAACACAATCACCATTGTTAGTCATCACAACCGCCAATTGTCATATAAAATTTCTAAAATATTTTATTGATTAAATATTAGATTAATTTAAATTTTATTTAAATTTTATATTTATTATATTTTAAGTAGAGAAAGATTTTATAAATTTAGATATTGAGAAAACAAATAGTCTTAACTATTAAGTATTAAGATATTAATGCAACATCTTAATGTTCAGATGTGTATTCAGATTCAGACCTCTAGATCTTAATGCACATCTTAATATTTGAATATGCATCCAGATTGAGATATTTTAATCTTAATGAAAACAAATGAGGCCTAACTTTTCTCCCAAAAAACATACAAGATAAACATTCACTATAACAATAATATTTATAACATTTTATTCATTCTCCTTCTCAAGCTTTCTTTCTTTTACCATTTTTTTGTATTCATCAAACTATATAAACAAGGATATGTTTTACTATATTTTCTTCCGCATTAAGTTTATTGTATTTTCTTTTACCTCAACATTGAAACAAATTAGGAATAAAACTTATTAAGTTCCCAATGAAGTAGGAAATATGATAAGCCATTTCTATGTATATTTCATGTTGTCATTAAATATGATTCCAAAACAAATTAGGAATGCAATATATTGATTTCTCACATGAACTAGGAATACAATTTATTAACTTCCCAAAGGAACTAGGAATACAATTTATTAATTTCCCACATGAACTAGAAATAAAATTTATTAAGTTCCTGAATAAAGTAAGGATACAATTTATTAATTTTCCATAAGAACTAGGTATACAATTAATTGATTTTCCTAATATAAAGAACTAGAAATACAATTGATTAATTTTCCAATTAAAGTAGAAAATATGATAGGTCATCTCTATAAATAGTTTAGCATCATTCTATATTTATTATACATTATTTTCTGCTACTTGTGTTCTTGTCAATATATAACTCAAAAAATTCCAACATTGTTTTTGTTTAATTTGGTCTTTTATTAGTGTTATTGAGCAATTAGTAATTCATTTGCTCATTTTTCTGGTGTTGTTATAATTAAGGTGAGTGATTGTGATTCAATAGATAGGTTATGAAGAACATGTGTAGTTGACAATCTACAAGACTGATCTGTGCAAAATTGAAGAAATCTACCATATTATTCTCACTCCACAAGATGAGTTCTTGTTTTAAATACCTCAACATGACATCCTCCTCCTTCTCCTCCTTGTAAGTCTCTTGATTACAATGGAAAGACCTTTTAATCAACTCAAAGGGATCATTTTCTGGTGTTTTTATAATAAATGTGAGTGGTAGCGATTCAATAAATAGGCTTTTAAGGACATGTGTAGAAAACAATCTACAAGGCTGATTGGTGCAAAATTAGAGAAATCAACCATATTATTCTCACTCAACAAACAATCCCTTTGAGTTGATTAGAAAGTCTTTTTATTGTCATCAAGAGGCTTACAAGGAGGAGAAATAGTAGGATGTTGTATTGAGGTATTTTATTACAAGAACTCATCCTATTGCTGCATCTAAAGACAGAGTAATTAATGCAATGAAAATTGAAGAGATTTGTGCCATATGTCACGAGGAATTTGAGAATGAAAAGACCATTGGGACACCTTGATATGAACCTGAATATCATGCAAGCTGCATCAAACAATGATTTACGAGGAATCAATATTGTCCCATATGCTGAGTTTCAGTTATGCCCTTCACATCAAAAGCGACAATACAAATGCATAACATTTATAGATTAACTTTATTTTAAAATTTTGTTGTATTAGTTTGAATATTGATTTCCCTGATTTTGCAGTACCAATACTTTTTTTGTGTATGTATATTTCAAAACATAGTAACTTAGACAACTTTTTTTACTAAACTATGGAGCGATGTCACTCACTATACATCTTTGATATATACATGAACAATTTGATTTCTATCCGAATTATTGTTCAAAGACAACAACCTACAATATCATCTACATTCAGTACTAAAAATAGACGAAAAACGATGGACTGCGTCGCTTTTTTGGTCAAAATCGACGGAAAAGCGATGCAATCAACTTCGTCACTTTTTGGCTCGACGCTTTTCAAAAAATGATGGACAGCATCGCAATAAAGTGACGGACTGCGTCGCTTTCTATTTTTAAAAAACATTCTTTAATAATGTGACGTCGTCCGTCACTATTTTATAATTTTTAATTTTCTTAATTCCCAAAAGGCGATGCAGTCTGCCGTTTATGTTTAATTTATAATATTTTATAATCTTGAAAAGTGAAGGACAAAGAAACCCCGTCCGTAGCTTCTCTTTTTGAACTTTTTTTAAAGAAAATTCAAAAAAGTGATGCAGTCCGTCGCTTTTCTAGAAATTAAATTTTGAAAAACCCAGAAAAGCGACAGACTAAAGGACCCTGTCCATCGCTTTTCTGGTTTTTTTCAAAAATGTAGAAAAGCAATGGACAAAACCACCTTGTTCGTCGCTCTTTATGCATTTTTTTTTACAGCAGAAACTGGTAGTTTCTACTGCCCACCTGCAAATTCAAATCAATTCAGCACAATCAAGCAAAACACATAATAAATATGCTACATAAAATATAAAACAACAAAATTAAATTAATCTTCAAAAATACCTAAATCACAATTTAAAGACTTATAAAGTCTTTCAAATTTGAAAAAAGTTCATAAACTAAAGAGATGGAAGCTAAGGGGTACAATCTATGAAATCATTATCTTCCTCGTCACTCTCGTCCTTGGTTTCCTCGTCAGGAGACAATGTAGCAGGTCAACGAGCGAGGCTCAGCACTTGTTCTTTGATTTACTGAACGGTCAAACTATTGCTTTCTTGTTCAGCTACTCTTCTTCGCTCAAACTCTGTCAGTGCTGCTGTAAGTTTTGCTATTTGATCTGACGTAGCAGCTATCTGAACTCCGTCAAGTGCCTCAGCTTGACGTGACGATCCAATACCTTCTAAGCCGGACTGGAGTCATCGTACATCGTGCCGAGAGCCTCGACCATAGACTCTACCCTTGTGTGTCCCCCCTACCACTTTTTCTGTCCAAATTTGAGTGGACAATTCAGGCGTCATTTGGACCGAACTATCTAGATTCTCTTTCATGTACTGATGAAACTCTCCCTGCATATTAAAAATAAAAATTAGCATCAAAATATATATATATTCACTATTCATATTAAATAACTTGCAAAAGTTTGTTCGGCACTTTCCTCCACCCATTCATCCGGATCCCACTCATTTTCTTTCTTCTTCACATGAGTCCTCTTGAAAACCTCTGGCATGAGGGGAGTGCGCCCCAATTTTTTTTTCTATAAATAAAAATAAAATTTATGATGATATTAATCAACTAATTATATTTAATCAACTATTTCTTTATTTAAAAGTTTGAATTAGAACTTACCATCTCTCTTGTAATCGTCTCAAAGCTCTTTGCACCCCCGGTGTGCAACGAGCCACCCTTAAGACTGCCTCTAGCTTTTTGGCTTGTTCAGACATTGTCTTGAATTTATCTGTGTTCCAATACTAGCGCAATTCATCAAAAACATGAGTTAACAGCCAACCCGGACGTTGATCAATATTCTGAACTTTCTTTTGCCAGCTAGACAGACTCATGGATGCCCTATTCTCAAATGTGATCGCAATGACCATATTGTACCTCGGTTCTCAAGTACACACTGTCTGAAAAAATGAATAGCGTTAAATAATAAGAAAAGAGTAAAGTATACTAAAATTATTAAACTTAACTAAAAAATACATAATTTAACATATATATACCTTAAATTCATTAAACACCTCCTGGCGTATACTGTTTGGGATATCGCTCCAGGAGTGATAAGCCTGTGTAAAAAGCCTCCTAACACAGTCTTGTAAAGCCCGGGCAACATCCTTTGCAAGATGCCACCTGCAAGAAACATAATAAACATGTTAGTTCATGAATAATATATTAAATTATAAGAAATAAATAAAATAAAGTAACTAATAGATAACACAATAAACTTACGATGATCCATTTCGCTCAATCATGACTCTACTAAGCCTATCCCTCTGTCCAGATGCTAGAGCAGACGTCTCATCCTGTGTAACACTAGGTGGAGGTGTAGGTGAAGGTGATACTTCAGGATGCTTATAATGCTCAGTCAATGGAGGTGTACCGGCGATAGCATCTGACTGCTCACTACTAGAATCTCTAATCCTCATGGCAGAGAGCTGAGGAGATATACCTATCGGAGATGGAGAGGGAGATGGAGTACCAACCGATAACCTACCTGTCGATAAGGGTCGTGCTCGACGAATAGCCAGTAAAGGTAGGTCCTCGTAGCGCCATGGAGGCAATGATTATGAAGTAGAGGAAGCACCGGCTGGTCGACGATAATTAGGATAATATGCCCAAGGATTTGCCGTACCAAACGAAACAACCAATAAATGAGTATCATGACTAATGCCTTGCTCCAGCACAGAAGAAAGAAATCCTGGAATATCCTCAGGATCTATGGGTCTCCTAGACTTCTTCTTTTTAGCTTTATTAGATTAGCTAACTCCAAGATGCTCGCGAGATCTATCACTGTCATCCCCTGATGACATCTGTATGCAAATTTACATGATAATATATAAAAATTATAAATTAAATAAAGTTAATACTAGCAAAATAAATTAACTTACATACTAGCATTCTACTACTATTCTTCCTCGCTTGTTTCATTTCCATCATCCTCCCATTCTTCATCCTCAGTTGTTTCATTTTCATTGTCCCATTCTTCCTCATCGAATGATTCATTTTCCTCATCCTTGTTTATTTCTTCTTCAACATTTGTCATTATCTCATCATCATATTCTTCTTCTAATATGTGTTGAGGATGTTCTAGTGTGGTTTCCAATTCAACATCAACTTGTTGCTGAACAATTGCAACATTATTTTGGTACGTCACATCTAATACATTGTCAATTTCAATTCTTCCCACATGCTTAGTCTTTATAACAACCCACCAATCAGCTTTGTCTCTACGCAATGGATATGGAGCACAATACACTTATTTAGCACTTTATGCAATGATAAAAGAATCATAACTTCTGTATTTTCTGGTGTTCCTAACTTCAATTATATTAAGTTGTTGGTCCACCCTTGTGCCTCTATGTAATGGGCCAAACCACTTACACCGAAACAATACGATCTTCTTTTTAGGCCAACCTGAATACCTTACTTCAGTAATCTCATGAATGACACCATAATATTCAATAGTTTGGCCAGTACCATTAACATCACCTTGTAGCAGACACCGCTATTATTTGTTTTCTTATTCCTATAAACTTCTTCAGTTTGAAACTTAAAACCATTGACACAATACTTATTCATTGTCTGAATTTGAGATTCAAGTCCAAATGCAACTTCTCTCACTAATTGCAAATGTTTGACATTTGAGTATTCATCGTAAACATATATATTGTTATTCAAAAATAATACAATTTAGTATAACATGAATACACTATTTAATACTTATTGATTCAATGCAAGCTTGCACACTTACATATTCTTTTAGCCATTTGGAAAACTGTATATAGATGGCCTCATTACCCCATGTGTTTACGAAAAAGCTGATAATTGTACATTTTGATTTTTCGTTAGTTAATAAACACTTATTAGCGTATGTAATTAGATAACATACTTTAACACTTACCTGAGATATGGTTGAATCTCTGGACAATTAAGCAAAATATATGTCACAGTTGATTGCATTTCCGTACTAGTGAAGCCTCGATTTCCATGCTTTTTAGATCCTCGACCATTTTGATTCAAAATTGATAATGGTGGAAACAAAAGATCAATATCACCTTCATCATTGCAATTGGTCCTATTTCTCCTACATGAAACTTCATTTCCAAAGTAATAAGAATAAAAATCACATGTTTCTCTCCCAATATGACCTTGAACAACTAATCCTTTGATCTTTTCCCTTTGCTTTAATTGTTTTCTTGGAACTGCCAAATTTTCTGCATGTATATATCAATATATGTTAATAAAGAAAAAATAACTTAGTGAATATAACTTAGTGAATATTTCAATGTTTCCTCTCAAATGGATACATCCATCTTGTTTGAACTAGACCTCCGAGGTGGGCCTCTTGTACAAGGTGAATTGGAAGATGCTCCATCACATCAATGAAACCACATGGAAAGATCTTCTCCAACTTAGTAGTAATAATAGGAATATTTTCCTCCATCCTATCTAAACTACTCTCCAACAACTTTCAGAGCACATATCTTTAAAGGAAAGACTTATCTCTGTGATTGGTTTCCATATCATTTCGGGTAGATGGCTAAAAGCAATAGGAATTAAAGTTTCCATGAATACATGGCAATCGTGACTTTTCATACCTATCAAACTTCATTCATTCATATCTACCCGCTTTCCTAAATTCAAAGCATACCCCTCCGGCATCCTCAAATTTTTAACCCACTCACAAATTTCACGTTTCTCATCCAATGTGAATAAAAAACTGGCTTTGGGATTAACTATTTTACCATTTTGTAATTCCTGCAGCCACAGCTCTCTTCTCCTACAATATTCCTTTATGTCCATTTTAGCTTTTGGATTGTCTTTTTTCTTGCCTTTAACATCCATCGTTGTGTTAAACAAATTGTCAAAATAATTTTTTTCAATGTACAAAACATCAAGATTATGGTGTAGCAGATTATCCTTACAATATAGCAACTCCTAAAATATGCTCTGTTTGGTCCAATTATGTTCAACACCATATCCAGGAAGTCTAGAAGGTGAAGCTTTTGTAACCTTACGAAATTGAGAAACTCTCTTCCAAATTTGATGCCCTGTGAGTAATGGAGGTGGGGGGTCATTTTCAATCTTATTTGTCCTAAATGCATTTTTCATCTTTCTAAAGTCATGATCCATTTGCAAGAACTGACGAAGGCAATCAAACGATGTATTTTTCTGCTATGTTTTTAAGTGAATGCCTTCCTATTTTTCATGCGGACAAGCTAGCTTTCCTGCTGTCATCCAACCAAACAACATCCTGTATGCAGGAAAATCATTAATAGTCCATATTAAAAAAGCACGCATAACAAAATTTTGTTTAGTTGATATATCCTAAATCAGTACGCCTTCAAACCACAATTATTTGAGCTTATCTATCAATGGTTTCAGATAGACATCAATCAAAACATTTTGGATTATGGGGACCCGGAATAACACAACTTAGAAAGATGTAGGGGCTTGTCATGCACATTTCAGGAGGAAGATTATATAGAGTAAGAAATACAGGCCACCAAGAATAAGGCGAAGCAGCATTAGAGAATGGTGTGAAGCCATCTGCACACAACCCCAATCTAACATTTCTTGGTTCACTAGCAAAATCGAGATATATGTTATCAAAATGCTTCCATGCTTCTCCATCAGGTGGATGAGACAAGACATCTGGCGACCTTCTGTATTCACGATGCCTTCTCATATGTGGAGCAGACCTCATCGATGCATACAACCTTTTTAACCTAGGAATAAGAGGTAAATAATGTATCGCTTTAACTGGGACCATCTTTCCAGCAGGAGTCCTCTTATAACGAGCATTTCCACAAAATTTACAACTTTCTAATTCACTATCAGTCTTGTAAAACAACATGCAGCCATTAACACAACAATGAATTCTATCATACGAGAATCCTAACTTGGAAACCAAATGCTTTGCATGATAGAAGTTCTTAGGTATGTTAAACTCCGGATTAACTAGTTCACCCAAAAGATCAATCATTGAGTCCATAGCCGCATTAGGAACATTCTAATATGATTTAATGTTCATTAATCTAACCGCAACTAACAACGCAATGCAAACTCCCTTCCCATAATGGACGACTAGACTCTTCTCATTGATCATAGAAACGTCTTGCTTATTCATTATGAGCTTCATCAAAATATTATTCGGGTTCCATCCCACCTTGAACCCCAAAAGCATCATTGGTCATTTTATGAACCCTATCATGTTCAACCCTATCATCATATTCAACCCTAATTTGGCCATATGGTGCAAGCATATTATATTCATCCACGGGCACCGAATTATAAAACATACCATCAAATCCATCTCTTTCTTCATGATCAATCCATACAAAATATCTAGGCTTAAATTCATTACGATACAAATGAACCATGACTGTATCTGGTTTTAAAAATTTCAAGCACTTACATGCACTACAAGGACACCTAACTAATCCATTATTCTTGAAAATATCAAGTGTCATTGTATGTTCAATAAAACCTCTAACACCGTCAATAAACTCAGGTTTCAAACCACCACTAGTTTCATAATGCATATTATACATCCACAAACGATGATACATCTACAAAAATATAGATATTCAATTATAAATTAAATTTAATAATAATTTAGCTACATTAAACTAATTTATATTGTTAATATATATTATAATTACTTAATAATTATATTTATTATTACTTATATATATTTGGCTAATTTATATACCTAATAATTAATTAGTTCATAAATACTACATTTCAAGATCTACAAAGTTCAAACTTAAATAATTCATAAACACTAAGTAAGTTCAAGTTCTAATTAAGTTCAAAATTAAGTTTATATTCCTAATTAAGTTTTCAAGTTATTATAAATTAATTAAGTTCAATAAAGTTCTAATTAAGTTCAAATTAATTAAGGTCAATGAGATTTCAAGTACTTCAAAGTTCTAATTAAGTTCAAATTAAATTCAAGTTCTAATAAAGTTCAAAATTAAGTTCTAATTAATTAAGGTCAACAAGATTTCAAGTTAATATTCTTAATTAAGTTCAAGTTATAATAAATTCAAGTTATAATTAATTATAAGTTGTAATTCAAGTTCATATCTAACTTCAAAATCACTTCATCAATTCCCAACTCAAACATCCATCTTATACTCAAAACACTTTAATTACTAACTTCTAACTTCAAATGAACACTTCAATATCAACTCAAGAATACCCAAATTCAAACTAGTACTAAAATCTCAAATTCAAACTAGTTCTAAAATTCCAAATTCACTCAAGAATACCCAAATTCAAACTAGTACTAAAATCTCAAATTCAAACTAGTTCTAAAATTCCAAATTCAAACTAGTCCTAAAATCTCAAATTCAAACTAGTCCTAAAATCCAAAACTCAAACTAGTCCTAAAATCCCAAATTCAAACTAGTCCTAAAATCCAAAACTCAAACTAGTCCTAAAATCCCAAATTCAAACTAGTCCTAAAATACCCTAATTCAAACTAGTCCTAAAATCTCAAATTCAAATTAGTCCTAAAATTCCAAATTCAAACTAGTCCTAAAATACCCTAATTCAAACTAGTCCAAAAATCCCAAATTCAAACTAGTCCTAAAATACCCTAATTCAAACTAGTCCTAAAATCTCAAATTCAAACTAGTCCTAAAATCAAGGTTAGGGTTTAATTCACTCACTAACTAACAATCAATAAACACAAATTAAATAAACTAATTACAATTAACTAACTAACAAAATCAAATATAACTCAAATAAAAAATGTTGATGAATTAAACCCTAACCTTAAAGGAGAAGGAGAGAATGAAGAGAGAGAAGTGGTGGCGGCGGCACCTGGCGACTCGTGAAGCAGCGCCAGCAGCGGGGACGGCGGGGGTAGCAGTGGCTCAGATTAGGAAATGAGGAGAAGAGAGAGAATGAGGAAAAGAGATAAATAGAAAAAATCATGTATGGTCCCCCAGATATTTTAAGAAAAGCGACGAACGGCGTCTCTTAGTTCGTCGCTTTTTTAAAAATGTTTGACCAACATTTTGACTAAAAAGAGATGAACTAAGAGATGTCGTCCGTCTCTAATTTTAAAAATAATTAATAAATTAAAATAACTCAAAAACGACGGACAATGTGGTTATTGTTTTATTTAAAAATAATTATTTTTAATAAAAAAGCAACGGACGACGTCTCTTCTTATATTAAATAAATAATTAATAATTATATATATTTTTAGCGCAAAAATCTGCCAAGAAAAGTAACGGACTAAGCGATGCTGTCCATCGCGTTTTGTAAAAAAAAATTTTAAATGATTTTTTTTAAAAAAAGCGACGGACAATGTGGCAAATGAAGCGACGCCATCCGTCACTTTTCTATCCGTTATTTTTTAGCAGATTTTTAGTAGTGATTTAGCCTATGTAGACACTCAAAAATAATCATATATTGAGTAAAATATAGTTTTTCTTAGCCAAGGAACAAGTTTTGCGAGTAACAAATAATTGAGCCACAAACAAAATCCAAACATAAAGAATACACCTGCTAAAATATGCAACTTTAGTCCAATAAATCAAATGCGAGAGAATAATAATATGAAAATTGATTAAAAAATGTCACGACCCGAAATCGGGTCATGATGGCATCCACTACAACCCACCAAGTGAACAAGCCTAAACCCAACACAAGAAGCGGGAGAAACAGTTTAAGTAATAATCAATAGTAATATGCGGAAGTAAAAATAGAATATAGAGAAAAGGCCTATTCATATATCTGCACTACGATACAAAATATACAAAGGAAGCCCAAAAGTGACCGAGAGACAAACTAACACAAGAACCAATCTCTGGACCTGGTGTCACCTATACAAGAGCTACGAAGTACAGAAAGTCTTATATATACAGAGAACTGACTAATCCAAAATACAAAATACATGAGTCAATACAAAAGAAGGAAAGAAGCAAGTCTTTGAACGTCAGGAATTCACCACGATCCAATTCTGTGACAGCCACGTGAGATCCAATGCTCACTGAGAGTGGCTTGTACAAGGAGCTGCATGTAAAAAAGAAGCAGAAGTGCAGTATGAGTACCAAAACACGGGGTACTCAGTAGGTATCATAGGCCAACCGAGCTCAGAAAGATCAAAATATATAAAAGGAGTACAATGATACTAATAAGTCAAGGAAAAATCTAAGATACACTATTCATACAATAGAGAACATGCAACAATATCAAGACTTCTGTCAAAATCTACACACATATTACAAGGTAGCTAGACACACTCAAAGGCCAAATCACGCAGCAATATAATGGAAATAGCTAGGTAAAGGGAAGCCACAAGCCCGGAAGAAATATCAAGCCGCCCGGAGTAATGCCTCTAGCTGAACCATGGTGTGTCAATAACCCGGATAGATGTATCCACGGGACAACCGGGATGATGCATTGAGTTTAACAATAATATAAATATAAACAGTACAAAGTAGCCGGAGCCTAAGCCAACGGGCTGCTCGGAATGATACCTTGAGCTTCTCAGAGTAAAAGCATCCAAAAGAGATAGTAGATCAAGTAAATGGGCCCTTTTACCATTTTAAAGCCAAAATAGGTCTCAAGGACTACCAACCCATTAAGGACAATGCATTTTCACCAATAATCATTCAAAACGATAACACTTCCAAAAACATCATCACAAATCAACTCATATCACACACACAGTTGGGTAAAATACTAGTCACACCACAAGAGTACTAATCTGGAACTCCTACCAGTCCAAGCTCATGGTCTCAAGCATGATAGTTCAATAATCAACAAAAATCATAACTCAAAGCATCACAATATCAACCAAACCATCCAAATCAATCAAAACACATGACAACATAAGCTTAATGCCACCTGAGAGCAATTTCTAAGGATACTACTCAAGAACACACAAGGATCAACCTAAACTAAGGCTTTTCCATCTAAAACTACGCTAAACATCCCAATATATGGCCATAATCACCTAAGGATCAAATAAGCCTAACAAAACCTAAAGTTCCAACCTAATCATGAAATACTACTCAAATACAATTAATCATTCATGAGATAGTTTGGTTGCATGGTGTGCCTCTCTCCATTGTGTCGGATAGAGGTACACAGTTTACCTTGAGTTTTAGTAAATCTATTCAGGAGAAAATAGGCACTAAACTAGAGTTGAGTACAACTTTTCATCATCAGAACGAGGGCTAGATCAAACAGAATATCAGGTGCTTGAGGATATGCTTCGAGCTTGTATTATGGATTCTGGTGGTCACTGGGACTAATCATTTCCCGTAGCATAGTTCACCTACAACAACAGTTATTATTCTAGCATTCATATGGCATCGTTTGAGACTTTATGTGGGAGGAGGTGTAGATCTCCCATGTGATGGTTTGATTCATTTGAGGTTTGACTTTAGGGTATGAATTTGTTGAGAGATTCCATGGAGAGATTGAGGTTTATTCAGCAGCATCTTATGACTGTCTAGAGTAGACAGAAGAGTTATGCGGATAGGCGTACTTGTGATGTGTCATATGCTATTAGTGAGAGAGTATTGCTCAAAGTGTCACCAACAAAGGGAGTGATGAGATTTGGAAAGAAAGGAAAGCTTAGTCTGAGGTTCATTGGTCCTTTCGAGATTTTGGAGAAGTTAGGGGATGTGAGCTATACTTTGGCACTGCATCCAAGTCTTTTTAGTGGTTCATCATGTGTTCCATGTGTCTTTGTTTAAACTTTAATGTCTTGATTCCCATTTGATTTAGTGGGACTCGATTGCCTTGGATCGTGATCTATCCTTTGAGGAAGAGCCTGTTGCTATCTTATATGGGTAGACTAGACAGTTGAAAACCAAGCACATTGATTTTGTGAAATCTCAGTGCAGACACCCACCTATTGAGGAGGCTGTGTGGGAGGTCGAGTCCAACATGCATCATAGATACCCCCAATTTTTTACCACTTAAGATATTTCATTTACTATTTCATTTGAGGACAAATGTGTATTTTAGTGGTGAATAGTGTAACATCCCATTTCATGAAATTTTACTTTTTTATGAATGACCATTTTGCCCTTTCCCATAGTTGTTTTATGGTTTATTTGTGGTGAACAGTTGGTTGGCATGGTCTCCGAAGTATTCAGGAATGATTTAAATGGTTTTAAGACTTTTGAGGTGATTCATATTGAGAGAGTTGACTTTGGTCAACATTTTGAGATTCGAGCGGTGGATAGTAATTATGTCAGTTATGTTCGTTTTAGAATGTCAAGTTTAATCTAGTAGGATGATTAGTTCAGGTCCCGAGATTATATTGTGTAAAATGAGCATTAGGATGAAACATTTAAAAGAGGTTTCGAGGGGTAATTTTGAGTAAACAAACTTTTTTCTAAAATCCGATGATTCCATTGGCTCTAGAACATATTTTATGATCAATTTGCACTATTGGATCATGTATAAAGGTTTCTGAATGAGTTTCGATGGTCAAAACTAAGTGTTTTATGGTTGTTTTTTTGGACCCATTGTTTCGTTGGCAGCTCTCTTTATTACAGGATTGCTTCCCCATTTTCATTATTCACCATTTTCAACACCTTCAAAGCTTAGGAGGAAGACTTTGGGAGATATTTCTTGAGGGAATCCGTGCGGATAAGTTCCTAAATCAATTCTAAGGTTGTGTTTGGTACGAAGGAAAATATTTTCCGTGGAAATTGTGTTTGCTAGAAAATGTTTTCTTAGAAAATAAGTTGGTTTCTAATTTCTTTTTTCATGTTTGATTGGTGAATGGAAAATATTTTCTAGTGTATAGTTGGTGAATAAAAAATATTTTTTATAAAATATCTTTTATCTTTTGCTAGAAAGTAGAACTTTTTTTTAGAAAAATAATTTTTGACCTAGAAACCAACCTCGATAATCAATCTGACACCAGACCCGATACCTGAACCAAAATATGATCCTAACGATCATCCAGCATCCGACCTCGACACTCAACCTGGACCTGATCTCAACACCCGATCTGGGACCTGACCCCTACTACTGACACGGGACCTGAAATTCGAACAAAGAACTAACCCTGACCCAAATCGGGACACGATCCCGAGACCTAACTCAAGACCTAACCTCAACTCTCGATCTGAGACCCGATATTCAAACAAGAATACGATCCCAAAATCTGAACCTAGACACGATCTTGATGACTGATCTGGGATCCGACCATGACACCCGACTCGAGACTTAATCCTGAATTCCAACTTGAGACCCAACATTGGAATAGAACCTGACCCTAAACTTGCCACTAACACCCAACCCCGATGACTAGTCTGATGCCCAATCCCGACATCTAACTCGAGATTCGACCCCGGCTCAAGACTTGACTTCCAAATCAGGAGTTGATCTCGACTACTAATTTAGGACCTAATTTCCAAACCTGGAGCTCGACCCCGACATCAGACTCAGGAGCTGACGGGTCCCGACTTCTACCAACTTTATCTTCTAAAGTCTTCAAAATCAAAAAGTTTAAAAGAGGGTTTTGGGGCTTTTCCTCCAACTTGAAAATGTAGTATTTGTTTGATTTGATATTCAATTCTTACTCGATTTTGGCTAGATTTACACCCTCAAACTCCTTTTCACTTTAGGATTATGATTTTCAAATAAAATTCCATTTTACCCTTTTTGATTTAGATGAAGTTTTTGGATGATTTTAGCCCCGATTTCTAATCTTAACAATATGGGTGTTGTTGGAACCCTTTTAATGAGTAATTTTCATTCTTGATATTTGGGAATCATTCCGGGGCTATAGATAAAGGAAAAGCATCGATTGAGTGATTTAAAGTGAAGATTCGGCCCTCGAGGTAGGTTTGGCCAATCTTTCTTTCAGACTTGGTTGGATAGTTAACCATGCTTATAAACTAGACTATAGGATGGGATCATAGTATGAGATTGAAATATTAGAACTGTTGAGTTAATAATTTACCCTTGTGGGGGCTTATTTATGTTATTTTGCTCTTGTGAGGGCTTATTTATGTTGTTTTGCTCGTATAAGGGCTTATTTATGTTGTTTTGCCCGTGTGAGGGCTTATTCATGTCTTTTTCTTGCGTGGGAGCTTATTTATGTTGTTTTCCCCGTATGGAGCTTATTTATGTTGTTTTCCCCGTGTGGAAGCTTATTTATGTTGTTTTGCCCATGTGGGGGTTTATTTGTGTTGTTTGTCCATTGAAAATGTCTATCTGTATTGTTTGTCCATCGAAGAAGTCTTTTATGATATTATTTCTTTAAGAACATGCTTTTCGTGAGATTGCCCGAGATAGGGGTTTGAGTTGATTATTCTAGCATGTTTGACTTAAAACGCCGGAGTTAAGGGCTTGAGCTCATTTTATCACTTTCTAAAATGATCTAAACGTCTTTCTAAAATGATTTAAATGTCTTTCGACTGATTTAGACATCTTTTAAATGATATATTTTCTTCAACTATTTTGCCATGCAAGGGCTTATACCATGATTTATCTAGATTTGGGGATTTGAACTCTGATTATGTATCCATTGAATTGATTATATTTGGATTGGTTGTGAGCATTCATCCTCATTCATCATATATTATTGTTCATGGAAATCTGAGAAACGTGGAAGTACTACTTTTGAAAAAGAAAATGAAATACATTACAAAATCCTTGACCATGAGTTAGATGAAAAATGGATGAGATTATGAGATATTTGGTATATGGACTGCGAGTCCCCCGTGGGTCCTTATCTTGGAAACTTTGCTCGGAAGGGTGTATACAACATCTGTGCAATGGTTGTTTTCCCACCACATCACCATTTCATCATCATTGCATTTGGTTTTGCCTTATTTGTCAGTATAATTAGCTTACCTATTCGGGATTTTTTGTGTAGGATTACTTGTCTACTTTATCAGTGCCATTCATATATACAATTACAGCGCTGATGTCGATGTGGAACTTTTCTGTATGCAGGTGGAAGCATTTTATAGTTTATTTTATAGGTTTTGGTATTCTACTTTACTCAGTTGGCCTAACCTACTGAGTACAAGTGGATCGTACTGAGCCCTAGTTTTGTAACCTTTTGTTGCAGCTCTTAGTATGAGTTGTACTTGAGATGGCTAATTTGATCATTTAGTGTTTGAGCTTCGAATTGGTGATAAGATCTCCATTCAGGTCATCATTCAAGTTTCATCTGTCATTTCTATCTTTATGTATATTTCAAAGATAAGTGGGTTGTTTTGGATTCAGATATTGTATTAGATTGCTCTTTAACACTTATGGTACCAGGATTTAGAAATTCTTTGTTGTATTTCGATTTTTCTTCATTTATGACCTGACTTCGTTCTAGAAATCAAGTATGTGTATTTACCTTATTTTTTGCAATATTTGAGATAATTCTTGAGTTGGATTCTTCAACTTACACACCGGGTTGAGTTTAGGGTCTGTGTGTCATCATGACCTCAATATTTGTATCGTGACAATTATTGAGATATCTGTAATTATGTACTATCATCTTATTTATAATTAGGGATAATTCTAGCTAGTTTTCATTATTGCAAAGTAGAGAGTAGAAAATAGACATTGAAAGAGCATTTGCTTGCTGAAGAATAAAACTAAAATTGTACTTCTCCAAGCTTGAATCTGATTTTGGTTACTACTGAATGAAATGGAGTATTTCTTAGTTGGTACATCCTCTATTTCTTTATTTATGAGTATCTAAATCTCTAGCTAGGGGTGTGTGTGCATGATGTGTGTTTAATCTTTAATGGATAGTGATTAAGTAGTTCTAAAATCAGTTATTATGGATGAATCTATTGTTGTCTTCAGGTTTTAATCTAAAAATCAATGGTTGCAAACATTGGTTGAATTCTCTAACTCTATTTTGATTTGAGAAAGTAAAATAAGGTTGGGTAAGACTTCATTAGTGAGGAATTGAAAATTTGGTCATTACATTAGAGCTAGGAATAGTCTAATCTGATTGATTTCTCATTTAAGGATAGAGCTAGAGATAGTCTAACTCACTCAAATGATGTTTGGTGTTATGTTTGGATGATCTTGGGGTTTGACAGTACCCAAGATATATATATCCTCCATTAGTTCGAGAGAATATTTTATATAGTATAGCATTTTAGACCAAATGTTATCCATGTGTTGATTGATTTGAAATTGATTAATCATTGTCTATTGAGTTGAAACCTCATCGATATTACACACACCCCTAATTGGTTCCAACTTGTTGAACAACCTTTTGTGTTTCCTACGTGATCGTAATAATTGAAGTTTTGAATCAAATCTTGTGTTTTTCAAATCTCCCCAATTTTATATTTTTATTTTGACAACATCGTGCTAGTTAGTCTTGGGTTGATGATCCAATAGTGAGTAATTCTTTCTGCCGGTCGTCTTGGTTTGACCCTGAATTATAAAGTTGGGTATTATTTTTGTATATGACCGTCTATACCTTAATTGCGAGGTATAATTGAGTGTTATCAAGAGGGTCACTCGCTATAGCGAGACCTTTTTGCTATAGCGAAAGTCATTGACCAATCAAGATTGACTTGACGATTAACAGAAAATTTCAAGAAATCCCAAAATTTTTAAAAATTTCAATCTTTCAGCGCACTTCGAAAGTAATAACGTATTGAGTCGTTCCATCTCTCCAATTTAGAACTCTAAGGGTCTCAAGCAAAAATCTTTCTCTTGGATCAAAATGGAGCAAGCCTTTAGAAGTTGCTCTAAGAGTCAAACCTAGGGTTCTTCAAGCTCCCTCCAAGATAATCTACTTTTCCAAGTATGTAAGGCTTTCATAGTGAGGAATTCAGTTCGTTCTCACGCCCTACATCTACAATTCCAGTTAGTAAAATCAAAATTCAAGTTTTTACCTAAAGTCTACGATTTCAATTTTCCTATAATTCTAACTTTCCATTGTTGAATTCTATCACTGAAACAATTGTATCTCATATTCATTAATGATTCTTGAGTGATGGTTCATGTTTATTCTAACACATGGATCTTTTTAGCTAAAGTGATTTGAAAACCTTGTCGTATTATTCCTTATGTATTATTTTTTTCATGGGTAAAGTATATTTTCATGAAATTTCTTGATATGTATTTTCACAAATTCTATTTTAAACAGAATTAAGTCTCTTAAAAGATTCCTTATGAAAGTTTACGAATTACCTTACAAACATGGATATAATTTTTAAAGAAAATTTGTCTTTTATCATGAAAACTCAAAACATTAGTATATTTTTAGATACTTGTAAGCATGGTCTCATCAACACTATAGTTTTATAGATTTCGAGCAAAGACTAACAATATAATTTCAATTATGCTTTCATGATACATTATGAACAAATAGCAGTACAATTTTGGGAGGACTATTTAGCATCGAGTGAACATGAGTTCTAGATAGCCCAAGACTTAAAAATGTGTTTCCATCGTAGGATAAGGGTCTTTCGCCAGTAAAGATTGACACCTTTAGACCAATGATCTCTGTTAGTAGAACCAAATCAAACAGGTTTTGTACCCTTGAAAATGTATATGGCACCCTCTTAACTGAGGTTGTACGTTGGACTCCATATTGCTCAAATGGTTTGTGTAGATTGTAAAAAAATCTCTGCTTAAAAATATTATATACATATATATATATATATATATATACAATTTAAGTGTTTTAAACTGATATGATTATATACGCAGTCATGAATATGATGGTTTCTCAAATTTACAGCGTTAGACATGTTTGGAGCTCAAGTCATAAAAATAATTTTATATTATCAGATGATGAAGGTGTTTTGAAATAACTTGTATACTATTTTCTATTTTTCTCTTCTCTATCTCAGATATTCAGATATCATGTTTTAGCTAATCTATTTTAGAACATGTCCCAGCTTTTTGGTTGAGAAATCTTGTTTTATACTATTCAGTCGACTTTATTTCAATATATCTTCATATTTGCTCATTCAGCTCAATATGTTCAGGTTTACCATGTTGTTTCATTCAATTATTTTACATACCCAATTGTTTCATTCATTTTATGATGCAGATTCAGGTATTCAGGATCAACAAACGATACACCACTAGTAGAGTATTTATGTAGCCATGGATCTTGTCCCCACACCAATCTGCAGTACATTAGAGGCTTCATATACGAGCCAGTTGAGTTATTACTTTCACCATGGTTTTACAATCATCTACATATCATATAGATTTTAGATTTTTAACTATAAAGTTATTGAGGTTGTTTTCTAAGTTATTGCATGCACATCTTTTTAATGTTTCCACTTATATAGTATTAGGGTATTTAGTTAGTAGCAGATCAGACCAAGGGTTCGCTTGGGACCAACAGCGTATTCACTTCTTTCAATATTATAATTCTTGAATATTAGCTAATTTTAGCAAGATACTACAATACATTGGACAATGAAAAAATTGCTCCGTCGATTTTTGAGGTTTCCCTATAATAAGAAACATAAATTTTATTTTTTGTTCACATATATACATAATTAAAAGAAAATAAATGGCCAACGAAGAAATATTTGTCGATTTTCAAGGCCTCCGATGAACATAAGACGAGTTTTAGTTTTATTTTTATTTTTTAGTTATTATTTCTTGAATTTATTTTGATTAATATTAATTCATTACTAACACTTTTACTAAATGTTTTTACAGGTACCTAGAGTTGCTTCACAAGGAAAATATTCGTAACATTTTTTTAAAAAGCTATTATTTTTGTTTATTATTATTGACGATAAGTAAATATTAGGTTTTTTTTCATATAAATGATTTACTTTAGTATTTGTGTATTTTTCATGTTTATTATTCATTTGCAATATGTTTTACCTCCTTAATCGAAAAATAAGTTCAGTTGAGATTCACTATTTTGGATTCTAAAGGGTGTTAAAGTCTTCACTTTAGAATCACTTGAACCCTTAAATAGAATCTAATTGATTTCATAGACTAAATTTTGTCAAATAATTAATAGAATTCCTAATTTTCCTAAATTTAGGTGCGACCCTAAATTCTTTAACACAATTAATTATTTTTGAGTCTCACGACGTAGCACCTTCTTTGAATAACTTGAACCCTTACATAGAATTTAATTGATTTCATAGACTAACTTTTGTCAAATAATTAATAGAATTCCTAATTTTCCTACTTTAGGTGCGACTCTAAATTATTTAACACAATTAATTATTTTTTAGTCTCACGACGTAACGCCTTATTTGAAAAAATAGAGATGTCACAAGAATATTCTTTTCAAAATGGATTATAAAAAAAGTAAGGTAGATAAATTGAAACGTATGAAGTTGGTTGGCTACCTGAACTTAGTAGCGCAATTGGTTGGCTACTTGAACTCACACCTTGTTGGTGCGAGTTTGGTTTCACACATTGTAATCCCCTCCCCATTTCCCCTTCCCCTACCCCCAATTTTTTTTAAAAAAAAACGTATGAAGTATTTCTTTAGCAACATTATTTATTTGGATAATTTTTTACTATTATAGTGAAACGTTACTCTAGAAATATATAAAATAACATAATATAAAAGATTGGTGCGACAAAAAGTATGACTTTTATATAGAAATGTTATTATAAAAGATGATTATTTATTAAGATATCTAATTAAATTGTATATGAAAGAGACATGTACTCGGAGATCGATTCACGATTTGAAACTTATGAGTTTTATATTCTACTTTTCTTAGTTATTAAATTTTTAATTAATAATTTATACTCCCTCTAGTTCATATTAAATGAATTATTGGGGGTATGTTATATTCTTTAAGAAAAAAATTTAAGGATATAAACTAAATGATACTCCTTCCGTTCACTTTTACTTGTCACATTTTGACTTGGCACACTCATTAAGAAAATAATTATTAATATAGGTATTTTACCAAACTATCCCTATTAAATGATGTTTAGTATTAAGTCTTGGAAAATTATTTGAAGAAAGAGTATTTAATACCGATGGTAAATATGGAAAAATATAATTGTCTTTTCTTGATATGTCAAAAGTGACAAGTAAAAATGAAAATCTATTTTAGAAAAAATTGACAAGTAAAAGTGAACGGAGTGAGTACTTTCCACTATGAGACTTTTGATTATTTCAAACTAATCTCATAAAAAATGTAAAGTTGATAAGAACCACCTTAAATGAAGGATAAATATAAAAAAAAGTCCCAATAATTCTTATTGAATTTTGAATAGTTAACTTATTTTGAATTATTAAAAAAATCATCTATCACTTAATATAAACTAGAAGAAGTACATATTAAATAGATTTCTAAACACAAATTTAGAATTTTAAAATTAAAATTATGGAATTTGATAAAATGCGTATAGTACCTTCTAACACGTGAGTTTATTAAAAAAAGTCATCTTCTTGAGAAACACAATGTACATTTATTAGTATTGCTTATTTTGGAGTTATTGAATCAAATGGAAACGTCAAACGTCCCAAAATAATTTTACTAAATTTTTTTAATGATTGACTTATTTTGAACTATAAAAGAATTTCAACTAGTTACAGAATATAAACTAGAAAAAGTACATATTAAATAGATTTCTAAAAAATAATTTAGAATAAAAACTAAAATTATGAAATTACATAAAATTCATATAGTACCTTCTAACACGTGTGAGTTGAATAAAAAAAGTCATCTTCGTGAGAGACAAAATGTATGTTTATTAGTATTGCTTATTTTAGAATAATTGAATCAAATAGAAAAGGTCTCAATAATCTTTTTCGAATTTTGACATAAAATTTTTTCAATAATTCACTTAATATTATGTTAGAAGGAGTACATATTAAATAAATTTCTAAACTCCAATTCAGAATTTAAACCAAAATTATGAAATTCAATAAAATAAAATGTGTATAGTGCCTTCTTACGCGTGTGAGTTGATTAAAAAAAAGTCTATTTCTTGAGAAACACAATGTACATTTATTAGTATTGCTTATTTTGGAGTTATTGAATCAAATAAAAAAATCAATATTTTTTCTTAAATTTCGAATAATCTACTTATTTTAAATTATAAAAAATTTCAAATAATTTGCTTATTACTCCCTTCGTTTCTTTTTTTATGTCATCCCTTTCCATAAATAGTTGGTCCATAATACATGTCATTTCATAAAATCAATGCATAAGTTACTATATTCTTCCAATTATACCCTTGATAGAGTAGTTAATTAGTTTAGAAAATATATAATTTGACCAACCTAGAAAAACTAATAAGTAATTAATATTCATTGGAATACTTCATACATTGATTAATTACTCTCTCCTTTCACTATTCTATAAAATCTTATTTTGAAAAAGAAATCTCAACAAACAAATTAAAAATAAAAGATGGAGAAAAAATCAAAAATAATCTTGAAAGTTGAAAATTTAACAATTTTTTTAAAATCTTAGATCAATTGGTGAAAAAAATTGGCTCCAAAAATAAACTAAAAAATTTAAATAGTCATCCAAATGCATTTTAATTTTTGAAATCTAGCATATTCATCATTTATTGAAAAGTTGACTTAAGAAAACATTAAATAAGGGTAGAAGGGTAAGTTACTTAATTTCTTAATGCAAATGCAATCTAAAAAGGTGACATATAAAAAGGAACGGAGGGAGTATAAACTAAAAGGAGTAAATATTAAATAGTAAATACATTTTTGAGCACAAACTTAGAATTTGAACCAAAATTATAGACTTCCATAAAATGTTTGTACTCCCTCTCTCCGTCCAACAATAGTTGTCCACTATACTAAAAATAGTTGTCCAACAATATTTGTCTAATTTAAAAAATCAAGAGATAATTTATCTTTTGTATCTATTTTACCCTTGCTATTAAATACTATTTATCATCTAACACATTTCTCAAAATATTAAATTTAATAAAATCAAAGAATAATATAGTAATACTATCCCTATTATTTATTATTTCTTAAGAGGTGTGCCAAATTAATAGTGGTCAACTATTGTTGGACAGAGAGGGAGTAGTATCTTCTAAAACGTAAGAGTTAATTAAAAAAAAGTTATTATTCTTCTTTATTATGGAGTTATTAAATCAAATTCCCGTGGAAGTCTGTGGTTCATCACATGGCATTGACAGCTTTGGCCTCCGATCTATTCTGATAAAAAAAATTAATATATTTTTCTTTATTTTACTTGCTAATATGATTAAATCTAATATATTAATCTGCTTGTTTTCAAGAATGTATAAAATGAAGAAAATTATAATATATATATTTGTTGGACATAGACCAGTGACATCGTACGTATTTGTCCACGTCTTATAACTCTCGCATCTACCGCAACTAAATGTGCAAATCAATATCAATTCAAGACTTTACATTAATGACATGTATTAAAATATATTAGATTTAAAATAAAGAAAAATATATTAATTTTTTTCTCAGAATAGATCGGAGGCCAAAACTGTCAATGCCATGTGATGAACCACAGACTTCCACAGGAATTTGATTTAATAACTCCATAATAAACAAGAATAATAAAGGTACATTATATTTCTCAAGAAGATAACTTTTTTTTAATTAACTCTTATGTGTTAGAAGATACTATTCCCTCTGTCCAATAAATACTAATAATCTTTTATTGGATATTAAGCTATATTTTTTTTCTTCACTAAATATGAAAAGTCTCATAACCAGGGGCGAATTTATGTGTTAAAATTGGTTCACCGGAACCCGTGGTCATCCGACTAGATTCGATATATTACTTGTATAATTATTAAAGAATATATTAAATATAAGCTTGCAGAACCCATTCTCAAAATGGGTAGATGGTTCACTGGTTAGAAGGCGTGTTTTCAACATTAAGGACTCAGGTTCGATTCCAACCATCAACATTTTGCTTGAATATTTTTTTATTAATTAAAAACACACTTTTCTAAAATAAAAAAAGAAGCTAAATTCTAAAAGCTCTAAAAGTCAAAAGACTTCAAAAGGTTTTCTTGAATTCTTCCCACCCACTTTCCAAATTCCAACAATATTTTTTCTTCTCTCTTCAAATTTGCCTTTTATTTTCCACACAAAGAAGTTTCAAATCTCCAACTTCAACTTTTCAAGTCATTAAGAATTTAGAAAAATCATCGTTGTCAAGGTTTAAAGGTAAAATTCTTTTAGTTTATGATTTCTCTTTTTAATAAGCAAACTAACAAAATCAAAAAAAATTTAAATACATGACTTTAGTTTTAGGGTTCCCATAAAAAAAAAATTCTTGTCATTACTTATAATAGGAAATCATCAAGAGCTAATGAATTGGTTATCTCAAACTTACATATTTTGCGGATGTAACTTGTAAGGAATGTGTTTTTATATTTTATTATTAATTTTGAAGGGTGTGTCCCTTATTTTTTTAATGTGAAAGAGGTGTGATTTCTCTTCTTTATTATGAATATGTGATTCCGAATGCAAAAGAGGTATAAGTCCTCTTTTTTTATTATGAATGTGTGATTTTCTTATTGTTATAAATGTGAAAGGGGTGTGATTGCTCTATTTAGTTAGATTTGCAAGGATTGTGATTCCACTATTTTATTTGAACTTGCAAGGGTGTGATTCCCTTATTTTTTTATTGTGAAAAGTATGCGATTCTCTTATAGAGCGCAAGATATTTGTAAATGCAAGTAATGATGCTATTATAGATCGTTTTCAAAATATGAAGTCTCGCCGAGTACAATTGTAAAATGATGATATTTTTTGTGGTAATGTAATTTTTTATCTTTTGCTCGCTTAGTTATTGCTATTGTAAATTTTTAGATCTTATCTTTAAAGTAATGGTGCACCCATTTTTTTGAAATCCTGGATTCGCCTCTACTCATAACAACAATCGATTTAGTATGATCACACTATTGCCTTGTCCCCCTTCATCATTTTGTCCATTCTTATTATTTAATTGTTTTATTTTATTTTTTGCCTTACTTTTTTTTAATGACTCAATAAGGTACCCTACTTTAAAAATATATGTCATTAAATTACTGATGTGTGGTATTATATAACGATTTTAAATGATATAATCTATCCAAATGTTGACACAACACAATATAATATAATACATTATAAAACCATTTGCAACAACCATTCAAATATAGGTTCAAAATATTCAACCATTCATACGTTGTATTCATCAAAATGATACAATACAATATAGCCCAACATAATACAATACAATAAATTATGAAATCATATGCAACAACCATCCAAACATGCATAAATTTAAAATTATTCAACCACCCTTACGATTTATTTTATTCATCAAAACAACACAAAAATAAATTCTCATAATTACTAAATTTTTAAAGACCACAGTAATTCTTGAGACCCAGTCCATTTTTAGAACCTAATATAGTATATTTGTAAAACTCAGACACATTAAAAGACTTAAAGAGTAAAGGGTGTTCTTCATCCACCAATTCTTTTGGGACCTTCATAGTATAATCTGGTTTTGGTATTGAAAATAATTGGATAGAGTATCTTTCACTTGCCATATGTACCCTGTGGGGAGCAGATTGCAATCTGCTATTTGTCCATGCCTGTATAAATTCCAAAAATGGAGACATGCATTAATATCAAGATTTATTTTAATTGTTTGATAAACTAAAAAACATACTTACCCTTTGAGGGGTTAAATAATTTGCAAGAATTAAAATTAGTTGAGGCTGAATAATTAAGAAAAAAGAAAAAAAACTTACCATGAGGACATCTCCTGCTAAAACAAAATAGGAATTTGGTGAGGTATTGAGCTCAATCCATTCTCCATTTTTGTTGAGAACTTGCAATCCAATTTGTTCTTGTTTAATTATGGACAAGTAGCCACCATCTGTGTGGGAAGGTAATTCTGGTATATTCCCATCTTTACCTTTAATTTCCTTATAATTTGTAAATCTTAATAAAGAGAGATTTGAATTCAAGAATTCATCAATGTAATGTTTTAGCCCAAGAGCCTCAAAACTCATCCTTCTCACCATTTCATCCAGTTCCATAAGTGGCTTGTAGAAGGACTTTGCCTCATTGCTGCCAAATTAAACATACAAAATTTGTAGAAATAGTAATGGAAATATTGCGATACTACTCAGAATCGATTATATGAATCTGCATTGAGGGTGATATATATCGTTTCATTTGAGTTCATACACTAGTCTAATACTATACAAAATAAAGAAATAAATTAAAAAAATTCAAATTGTAAGTCATTTTATTTTCTAATGATATACAAAGCTCTTGTAAGACTATAAGTCTCCTAATCACTAGGGGGCGTTGTGGTAGGAAAGGCAAATTCATACCAAAGTATTAAATTTTATGGAATATGTAGCTAAAACTCTGAAAATAAAATGCCTTACAATTTGTATTTTTTAAATTTATTTCTCTATTTTGTATAGTATTAAACTAGTAAATGATAGTACCTATATAAATCTTTACAAATGCAGCAAATCCAGTACATATTAATTGTTAGTGCCTACATAAATCGATGGTTGAGGTGGGTAAGGTAGAGCTAGAGTTGTAGCTACAAATTAAGCAAAATCCAATATATTGGTCAAAATTAGGTAAGAAATACACTTGATATGTATATATAATTTATGTAGAATTCCATAAGCAATCTTTTATCTTTAGTGATGGGATGAACAGTATTTTTATAACCTTAACTAGAGGATTCCGATTCTAGCCCTAGGACTAAAAACAATTTTGGTGCGGGAGCAAGCTGAATGATTGCCATACTAACATGACTAAAACTAAATCCAACTAAATGGTAGCGTTTGCATAAATCTTATTCTTTCATATATAATAAATCAAAAACCAACTTGCATCGTACCAAACATATTATAATTAAAAGAAGTTAGGCATACCAAAAGTTAGGGTTTCCATCAGGCCAAAAGGTATTGGCAAAAGTTTCAACACTATTTGGGAGGAGCAAATCAGCAGATCTCAAATTACCATAGAGTGGTACATTTGGAAATTGCCCTTCATAGATATGATAAGGTTTCTCTCTATATTCTATCAATTTGGATATTGGAGATTCAGATATTTCTTTTAAAGTACCAAACATGGCCTCTCTAATTTCATTTGGAACTTTATCATATATTGCTTCAAAACAACCAAATTCTTTTAAGGCTTCAAAAACTTGAACTTTTGTGGATTCCCATTGTGGAGTGTTTGGTTTTAGCTCTAGATTGCAAAAATCTATGGTGGGAATTTTAAATTTGGTAGATGCCATTGATGACTAAATTTTAAAGAGAGGAAATAGAAAGAAACAAAGAAGGAGTAAGACTTTATAATGTGAAAATGAAAGAGGGAATAAGGAGTATATATAGAGAAAAATAAATTAACCTTGGTTTGAAAATGCATTATTATATTCCTCCCAATTTATTTTTGTCTTGGACCGTAAATTCTAGATTCTATACAGTAGCCGTATAAAGTTATATTTACGGAGTAATTTATGATTTGCACCTATAATATATGTGTTCTTTTGTGATTTACATCTTATTCTATTATTTTTAATGATTTGCACCCTAATATTTTTAATTTTTTACAAAATCATAAAAAAAAACTCATTTTTCAATTATTTACAAGGATAAAATAAAAAAATTATCAAGTTATTATATTTGTTACTTTCTAGAATTTAAAATAATAATAGTTATGTAAGCATAAAGATTTTATTGGATCTAAATCCATAAATTAATTTAGACTATATTAAATTCAAGAAAATAGTTCAAGTTATGTGGCAATCCAAGTCAAATTAAAAAAGCCACTAGAAACATGACACGTGTCAAAGTTATGTGGCAATCCCAGTCAAATTAAATGAGCCACTAGGATCATGCCACATGTCAAAGTTATGTGGCAATTCAAGTCAAATTAAAAGAGCCACTAGAAACATGACACGTGTCAAAGTTATGTGACAATTCAAGTCAAATTAAAAGAGCCACTAGAAACATGACACGTGTCAAAGTTATGTGACAATCCAAGTCAAATTAAATGAGCCACTGGGATCATGCCACATGTATATGTGACATGTTCCGACCAATCAAATCAAAGATTTTCACAGAGGAATGTGATTGGTCAGTTCAAACCGACCAATCAAATCACACAGGTACACCACTCCCTACAACTTCAAATAGGGGTCCTCATTACTCATGGAGGAGGGGGTTTTTCAAGAACAGGAAGCAAGAAGAGAGCTCGTGGATCAAAAGCTGCAAATTCTCAACAAAGCTACAAGTTCAAGCAATCAAGTTCAAAGTTCAAAGTTCAAGTTCAAGATCAAGAACAAAGCCAAATATCAAGAAGTTCAAGATCAAGTTTACTTGTTCATATTCATTATTTGTCATAACCATACAAGTGTTCGTGACGAATAATTCAAATCCAAGTTCGAAGACGAGACTCAAGATCAAGCTATTCAAGCTCTTGACTCTAAATCAAATTCAAGTCCAACATATTTCATATTATTTTAAAGAATCAGAGGATTATAATAGAGATTGTAACACGCACTACATTTTGAAATCAAATACTACACTTTGTTACTCTGATTTTCCTGTCTTGATTATTTATTTTTCTCGGCTTGAAAATTTGTTGTTTACAATAACATAATTAAATTACTTTCTACTAACAATATTATTGATTGTTCTAGTCTTTTTGTCTTAATGTTACATAGAAAGTCAGAAAAAAATCGAAACAAACATTCTCATTGACTTACAAATAAACTAATTCCACCCACGAAAAAAGAAAGAAGGAAGAGGAATCCACAAAATTTTGAATTTGATATTTAACAAATTATATAAATCAGAAGAAGAAGAAGAAAATGTGTAACGACTTGATAGAGTAGCAACACCACTAATTAAACCCCACAAATACCAACTGGTTGAGAGAAACAATTGTTTAGCCAAAATGAAAGAGACTTATTTTTAAAAAATAATGATATTCCATCCGAGAGAGATTAATATTGAGACCAAACCATAAAAAAAAAAAACTAAAAAACAAATAATCGGTCTTCATCTTAATGGAAAAGAGCGGCAAATGAATTGTATTTAATATTGTTTTTATGATTTTGCAAAAAAATTAGAAAATTAATGTGCAAATCATTAAAAACCTATATATATAAAGGAGAAACATAGAGAAGGTGATGTGGCACCTCTCTATGACCTCCATTTATATTTATCTTTTTTCTCCTTTTTTTGACCATTTTATTTTTAATATCTCAAAAAGTTTTCACATTCAATTACTCAACTTTTCACCTACCACTATAATATATATTTAATATCTTTAATAAAATAAGAAATAACTACACATTTTCAACTTATAATCTTAATAATATTCATAACTCCCTTTTTTTAATCTTCATAACCCCCAAAATTAAATTTATTAGTTTATGACACCTTATGGTATTCCTCCTATTTTTCTATATAAATTCATATTTTGTATCAAGAAAATATTTTCATTCAAAGTTATTCTTTCACTTCTCCATCACCATATCATACATTAGGGTGAGGAAGAAAATGCTAATAATCACATCATATGGTTGCTTTCAACAAAGTCGTAAAGAATCTATGGGTAAAAATGCTTCTTTTAAATTTTTAAATTATACTTTTTTTACTTTAATAATTTTTATGTGATATTATTTATTTATTTTTAGTCAATTTAACTAATCTTTGAAACTAAATTGAATAAGCTCAATACAAATAAAATCATGGAATAACTAACAATTTCATATAAGTATATTCTTAATTTGTGCTTGTAGGGATGAAGAAGAAAGTTGAGGAGGATACAAAGTAGAGAAAATTGTGAATTTCGGAAGAAGATGATGTAGAGTCCTACAGCAAAATTATTATTATAGTAATTTGATCTTTTTAATTTTTCTTTCATATATTTTAAAATTCTTTTAATTGTTCATTTTTACATTCTCTTTTTTCTTAAAGTTGTATTTTTAAAATGTAATGGGAAGAGAATAAAATGAGAAGTAAAGCAAATCAGAAGACCGAGAAAGAGAAACTTGATAAAGAAATCTATTTTTTCTTTTTCGTTTATATGACTATAGTTATACATACATAATTCATTAGGTTAAATTATGATTAGTTCTTGTGAATTTTTAGTATGATAGCTTTTTGCAACATTCTAAAATGAACATTATGTATTTGATATTACTGTTTATTTGCATGCTCAAGTGCATTCCTAAATACAGCACTACGATTAGAAGCATTTTAAAGTGCGAAAATTTGATAACTTACAAAAAAAAATGTTATCCAAGCAACGAATTAAAAAAATTGACAACAATTTGTATAATTCTTAAGAAAAAACTAAAGAAACTATAAACATTATATGAAATACTTTCGTTTTCAAAAAAAAAAAAAATAATAAGGACAAAGATCCTATTTATTTTTTGAAAAATTTCACTATATTTTAATTTATTATTATTATTGAAAAAAGTGTCAATTACTACTCTCTCCATTCATTTCTATTGTTTATTGTAAAAACTTAAATGTCTCAAAATTTATTATTTTACTTATTTCTATTCTTTATTGTAAATTTAAAGGTCTAAATATTTAACTCCAACCTTTCATTTCTCCATGAAAAATGAAAAATGAAAAATGAAAAATTTATATCTATCTATTTATTATACAAAGCTAAATATTAAAAAAGTGATTTGACACCTCTCTTTAGCCAATGATCCTATTTATTTATTTACTTTTTGATTGTTATAATTTTCACTATATTTCTATTTATTATTACTATTAAAAAAATGTGTCAATTAGTATTTCCTGCATTAATTTCTATTATTTATTGTAAGAATTTAAATATCTCAAATTTACTACTCAACTTATTCCTATTATTTATTGTAAATTTAAAGGCATAAACATTTATCACTCAAATCTTTCATTTTCTCCTTAAAGAATGAAAATTTATTAAAATAGAGTAGTCTAACTAAATATCATTTCAAATAGCTTGAAAAAAATTAAATTATCCCTTTAACTCTCCTAATTATGAGATTTTTCTTTTTATCTAATTTTCAAAAATCTAAAAAATATTTACATAATTAGTCAATTAAAGAATAAGATAATTGCTCACTGAATAAATTTAAAAAATGGAAAGATGTAACTCTCCAAAAAAATAATAATTCCCAACATCCACTTATAGTTATTACATTTCATAATGAACCCATGATTAAAGTTGACAATAAAAAAAATGTTGTACCAGCCAAAAAAGATAATTTTTTTAAATTTTTTCCCAATTTTCTTATTTATTTTATTAGTTTATAAGAATAAACATCATAATTATAATCATTTATTGTCCAAAATTTTCATATTATTTATTGAAAATCAAAACTCATGCACATATTGATTTATGAAATCATTGATATTCGCTTTTAACTTTTTCATATTTCAGTAGTGTTTGGATTACATAATTTATTCAGTTTCTATATAAAATTGATATTTGAGCTCTCTTGTATATTTATTGTTTTAATTTTTAATGTAATTTTTTTACGAAATATTAATTAATTAGTAAATGTGTGAATTGAATATAACTTCTACTTTCTTTCTTGAATTTAGAATTACACTTTCTATGCTTTTCATATGAAAGTTTTGTGTGGATACATAAAAAAGTTTAGGCTATTAATTTTATCAATTACACTAATTGATATGCTCATATTTTAAAGTAATAAATATGAAAAAGTTGAATTATAAGTAATAGAAATTACATGAACTCTAAATTTAAATAGTTAAATAAATTTATAAATGTAAATAGTATTTTATAAAGGAAATTATTAGTAAAATAACATAAATAATTTAAAACACCCAAAAATGAGATAGCAACGTATATAAAATTGGCGCATAAAGAATGTCTTTATATTGTTCCAAGAAAAAATTATAATTATCTTCTTCTTTTTTTCTTGAAACTAATTTAATTCTATTATATTTTTTCTTTTTTCTTTTATTGTTATTTTCTGTTTGATTTTTTCATATATATATTTTTGTATTGCAATTTCTTAATTTTTTTATATCAATTAAATATATAAAAAAAAAAGACTGCGCGAAGCACGATTTGGTTAACTAGTGATAAAATAAAATGTAAGTCACAAAAGAACGCATTCATTAAGGTTGCAAATCAAAAATAATTTATGAGTAATACTTTATAGAGTGACTTATTAAATATACGAATATTGTAAGAAAATTGCGCTATCGCAATGTATTAAAATATGATAATCGAATTTTTGGGATTAAGTTTGCTGGGTTATTTGCTAGTTTTGGCTTTGGCCAAAGGCCAAAATTTTATCTTCAATATGCTTGGTTGGGGAATAAGTTTTTCGAATTATATAGTGATGTATTATAATATAGTCATACTTCAATATAATATTCATCGTTTATAATAGTAATATTTTACTAGTACGGCTAAGGTTTCTTTAAAACCATTTTTTTTAATATTATATATTTTCTATAAAAATATTTTGTTTTAGCAACAAAAAAAAATCGGACAAACGACTTCGCTAAAGAGAAGTTTGATGGTATAAAGATAAAATAATGGTTGAATCATTTATTAGATATACTCTCACTATAAAAAGAAAGAATTAGAATTAGCTACAGACGGTCTCTAATCTGTAGTTAAATTACATGCTACTAGCTAACATAATTTTTTGATAATCCGTCCCTAAGTAATATTAGCTTGAAATTTTGCTATTATGCTATAAAATTTATCCGTTGCTAATACTTATTTTTAATAGTTTTTATGATAAATTTTTGTTTCATTGGATTAAAAATATGATAAACAAATTCTACTATTATGGAAGAATGAGTTGGCTCATGGTATCAACATGTATGCTTGGTGTCATTTTTAGATTGTTGCTGATATTGTTGTCATTCATGATTAGTTACTTTATTTTTTTATTTTTTTTTGTGATTTTTAGATTGTTGCTGATATTTATAGTTTCTTTTCACATAATTTTAAAAATAATATATATTACTCTTTTTGTTTCAATTTATGTGAAATATATAGGATTTTAAAAATTAACCATTTTTTAATGTCTATAAAATATTAAGTTGTTAATTATTGTAATTTATAGTACCTTTTTAACGTAACTTTTAAATAATATATGTTACTTCCCATGTCCCAATTTATGTGGCATTGATAGATTTTTTGGAGTCAAGTGATTTTTTTATATGTATTTTAATTTTTTTAAATTGTTAATTATTGTGATTTATAGTACTTTTTACGTCAATTTCAAACAATATATGTTTATCATCTAACCCTTTTTATGTGCAACCAATAGAATTTTTAGAGTCAATTGAATTATTTTATATAACTTTTAAATATTTAAGTTGCTAATTATTGTAATTTATTGTATTACTTTTATAATTTTTAAATATATAACAAACTAAAAAAAGACATAATTTAAAACAAAAAAAAAACAAATAATCCGACGAACTACTCCCTCCGTTCCTATTTATATATCGTCCTTACTAAAAACAGATGGTCTTTAATACTTGTCATTTCTCAAAATCAATACATAAATAACACTGTTCTTCCTATTTTACCCTTGAGAGTTATTAGCCTTGAAAGTATGAATTTGACCAACATAGGAAAACTAAATGATTAATTCATGTGCATTGGTCAATTTAATTAATCAGAATTAATTAATTTTATGTTCATTTCTTGAAAACTTGACTTCAAGAGAACAGTAAATAAGGGTACAATAGTAAATATATCTAGTTTCTTAAAGGATGTGAAATCTAAAATTGTGACATATAAATAGGAACGGAGGGAGTACTAAGTAGAAATAATAAAGTAGGACACGTGTAGTTGCACAAAAGTGGACATAACGCAAGCAAGCAGAAGGACTAAAATACCCATATGTTACTTTTTTTTATCTCAATTTATATTATATGGATGAACTTGAAAAGTCTGTTAATTTTTTTATTTTTTTTTTCAATATTTTAAGTTTTTATTATTGTGACTTGTAATACTTTTTACGTCATTTTAAGTAATGATGTTACTTTTTTGTCCAATTTATATGACACATATAAAATTTGAAAAGTCAATCAAATTTTTGATATGTTTTTTTAAAAATATTTTAAGTTTTTAATTATTGTAATTTATAGTACTTTTTATATGTATAAAATAATAAAGTATGTGCTATTGTTTTTCTCCTAATTATGTGACATTTATAGAATTTGGAGAGACAAATTGACTTTTTTAATGTAATTTTTAAATATTTTAAGTTATTAATTATTGTTATATATAATAATTTTTACATAATTCTAAAATATATTACCGTAATTTTCAAATATATAACCAATAAAAAGAATAAGAGAAATAAATTTAAAATAAAGAAAACGCTAAATAGTAATGAAAAGTATACTATTACAACTCTACTATATATACAGATGTTAAAATGAAAAACGAGGAGCCGACATAGTAAAGTGAGTCCATGAGTTGGGCCCACAAAGTTCTACAAAAGAGTAATTTTTTATAGGACATATGAGTAATTATGGAAATATTGATTGGTTTTTTTATCCAATAAAGAAAAGGTACACCTTTAAAGCAAGAAGATACAAAGGCTCAAGGAAGGAAAAATAAAAAGTTCCCAAAATGCCAACATGCCTGCTTGTAGACTCTTATACTAAGCAGTAATACGCTTTTTAAAAAAATTTATAAATATAAAAAATATTTTACTAATTTAAGTTTTAACTCTTTTTAATATATTCAATTTATGTGTCTTGTTTATTATTACCAAGATTAACAAGGAAGGAGCTTTAAAATATTTAAACTTTAAAAAAGAATTAAATTTGAGGGCATAAATAAAAATTATTTAATTCTATTTTAATTTTGTAAATTGACAAATAGTTTGAAACAAATATTTTTATTAATATGGATAAATAATATGAGACAAAAGAAGTAGTTTAGTAACCGGTTGTTAATAGATGAGTTTATGTTTTATCCTCCCCCACCGTGTTAGGACAATAAAACTAGGCTCTTTCACTTTTTTACAAATTGTTTTTTATTTTAATATTAGAATGTACATTTTCTCCGTTTTAATTTATATGACACTTTTTGTTCATAAATTTGAATGTGAAAATTTTACGTTATTTGAAATAAATTGTATATATTTAAAAACTATGTAAAAAGTAATACATATCGTCATAATCGATAATTCAAAACATTTAAAAGGTGAAAATTAAGTTATTATACTAATGGATTTTGAACCCTTCATTTCATCTATGAAAGATCGAGAACTCACCAACTAAGCTACCACTCAACCCATTAGTTTGTGCTCGAAATTATAGAATTGTAACAAAATCAATTTGAATCAATTGAATTATAATTCAGCAAATGCTATTTGAACTAATTAAATTATAATTTAACAAATATTATTTAAATTATTTATATTATAGTGATCTATCTTATTAATTCATTTTCCGTATCGGGCCCGTGCTTGCACGGGCTTGCCATCATCTAGTATGTGTATTTATAGAAAATACAAAACACGTGTTTGATTAAAATTGAATAAATTGAATCAAACCTTTATATTCAATTTTAATGTTATCTTTTCTTTATTTTTATTTTTTGAAAAAAGCTAAATGTGTCGTTTTTCTATTTTATCTTAAAATTAATAATTCCAATATTATTATCCCATATAGATAACATAAAAATTATGACACAATTTGGGAAATAGTATGTGGTGGTGCTAATTGTACTCCTCCGCAACTCTATTTAATTCTGTTGAATTTTATTTTTAGGTACCTGTATTAAAGTTCGATTAAATAAGGATTTGCACCAAGAAGTATCACATTGAAGAGTAAAGCGCTCTCTAACTAAGGTAACTTTGAATTCAAGAGGCTCGAACTCGAAACCTCTGCTTAAGAATAAATAAGTACTTATCATTTCATCACAACCTTGTTGGTATCTTTGACAATGAGTTCGTACCAAATTGGTTTCTTGGACCGTAAAAATGACTTTAAATTCTATTAATTAAATTATTTCTTAAAATATATTAATTAATATTGGTATGAAAAAAAAGAAGGGAAAAAAGGATAAGTATATCCCCTAACTTTACTTTACGAATTAAGACAGATACATCTCTCATTAAAAAACTGATAGATATATATCCTCTAATATTTAATAACTGATATATATATATACCCTCATCCTCTAACAAATAAGATAAAATCATGTCATAATTTTGAAAAATAAGTCTCTCTAAGTTCTGACGGATACAAGAAGTTTAATGGAATAGCCTAGCAATGAATCCTTTGTAATGACTCGGTCGGTCATTTCTAGTGTTTTTGTGAAAATTATTATTTTGCCCCTCCCGATATCGACTCCCGAGTTGTTTCTTGATTGAGTTGTGGATGTTGATTTCAAACTTTGAGTTAAAAGTTGAGATTTTGGAAATTTTGAGTTTGAAGAGCTTAAGTTGCTTAAAAATGGTTTTCAGAGTCTTTGGATTCGAGTGTCAGAGTGGAATTCCATCAATTCCATTAGTTTCGAAATGTGACATCTGATTCGTGAGAGTTGTCGATTTTAGATTCTGAGTCTTTTTGAGGATTTGAGGTCCTAAGTTGTGAAATTATGAAATTTTAGCCTTTGGGTTGACTTTGGTCAACATTCGGAGTTCGGATGCTCAGATCGGAATTTCGAGAGTTCCGTTGGTTTCGGGGAATGATTTTAGGCCTAAGTGAGGTCTTGGTTGATTTTCGTGAGGTCCCGAGCTTGATTTGGCCTTTTTAGGCATTGAGTTAGTTTCTTGTGATTTTCACGGATGTCGGGTCAAGTAGACCTAAGATTCGTGTTTTGACGGTTCCATTGAGTCCGGAATGTCGAGTTTATTTGATTTGCATATCTGGTTTGTGTGTATGGGATTCCAAACGAATCTCGAGGGTCGATTTGATGTTTGAGAGTTGGCTGAGTTTTTGTTGGTGCTGCAGGCCTCGCTTTAGCGATCGTCTTGTCGCTTAAGTGAAGGACCTGTCGCTTAAGCAACCCTCGATTTTGTGAAGGGGGCTCATTTTTGTGAAGCCCGTGTTTTTTGCGGGGTTAACTTAAGCGAACATCTAGTCGCTTTTGCGACATCATAGAGGGTTTATGACCTGCAGTGTTTAAGTCCCAATTTCACCATTTTTGAACTTGGGGAACTTTGATGGCGATTTTTGAAGGGTTTTTCTGTGCTAGATCATTTCGGTAAGCCTTCTTGATCCTAATCCTTCAGTTTCCATTGATTAATTATGAGTTTTAACATCAAAATGTGAGATTTTGATCGGTGAATAATGAGGTTCTTCATGAACTCAATTTCTTGAACTAAAATGGTGATTTTGAAGTGGTTTCAATCCCTTTTTTGAAATGGTTTTCTCAAACAGGTTTCTAATGCCTTGAGTAATGTCTTCAAGTATTAATTTCCGGATTCAAACCTTAATTTTGAAATTGGGGTTTGTGTTGATTGACCCACTTTTCAAATGTATTGGTGTGGGTATTGTAATTTCCGGTAGATGATTGTGAATACTTGATCATTTTAGATTGTGTGACTTTGGAAGTGATTCGGAAGGGGAAGACTCAACTTTTGGAGTGATTGTTCATTGATTTGGTAGCATTATTTGTATGGGGTGCATTGTGAGGTCTTCACTGACCATCGGAGTCTTCAATTCATCTTTAGTCAGAGAAATATGAACTTGAGGCAGCGTAGATGGCTTGAGCTACTGAAGAATTATGACATCACTATCTTGTATCATCCAGGGAAGGCCAATGTGGTGCCTGATGCTTTGAGTAGAAAGACTTCGAGCATGGGACGTCTTGCAGCTATAAGTATTGAGGAGAGACCATTGGTTAGAGATGTTAAGAGGTTAGCCAATAATCTTGTTCGATTACAAATTTCTGAGGAGACAGGTGGTTTGATTTCTTTTATTGAGACTCGTTCTTCCTTAGTTGAGCAGATCTATGAGCACCAATTTGATGATGAGAAATTGTGTCTCTTCGAGACAAAGTGTGTTGATAGGGGAAGCCAAAGAGGATATCCGTGATTCTGATGGTGTTTTGAGGATTGGAGGCAAGATTTGTGTGCCCAAGACAGGTGAGTTAATTAGATTGATTCTTGAGGAGGCCCATTGTTCTCGATATTCTACTCATCCGGGAGCGGCAATGATGTATCATGACTTGAGCCAGCATTATTGGTGGTGTGGCATGAAGAGGGATATTGCGGACTTTGTTTCTAGGTGTTTGACTTGTCAACAAGTCAAGTGTAAGCATCAGCGGCCCGAAGGTGTGTCTTAGAGGATGCCTATTCCTACTTGGAAGTGGGAACATATCACTATGGATTTTGTTGTGGTTTTGCCTACCACCGTGGGTGGTTATGACTCCATTTGAGTTGTGGTTGATAGGTTGACCAAGTCTGCCCACTTCATCCTGATTCAGGTGAAGTATACATCGGAGAAGTTAGCCGAGCTTTACATCAGTCAGATTGTGCGACTACACGGAGTTCCAGTTTCCATTGTCTCTGATCGAGGATCCTTGTTTACTTCCCATATCTGGAGGGCTTTGTAGTATGGTTTGGGTACTCGGTTAGACACGAGTACAACTTTCCATCCTCAGACAGATGGTCAGTCAGAGCAGACGATTCAGGTGTTGGAGGACATGCTTCGTGCTTGTGTGATTGATTTTGGTGCTAGTTGGGATCGACATTTTCCCTTAGTAGAGTTTTCCTACAACAACAATTATCATTCTAGTATTCAGATGGCCCCTTTCGAGGCGTTGTACGGCAGACGATGTAGATCTCCGATTGGCTGGCTTGATTCAGCTGAGATGGATTCATTAGATACAAACTTTCTTAGAGATTCTATGGAGCAGGTCCGTATGATCCTGGGTAGACTATTGACAACCCAGAGTTGACAGAAGAGCTATGCAGATCAGAGAGTTCGAGCCCTTATATTTATGAAGGGAGATCATGTCTGGCTTCGAGTGTTACCCATGAAGGGTGTGATGAGGTTCGGCAAGAAGGGAAAGCTTAGCCCTAGAATGGACCTTTTGAGATTTTGAGTCGAGTGGGAGAGGTGACCTATAAGTTGGCCTTGCCACCTAGCTTGTCAGCTGTTCATCCAGTGTTTCATGTCTCCATGCTTCGGAAGTACATGCCGGTTGAGTCCCATGTACTTTCCCTTGATTCAGTTGAGTTGGGTCCAAATTTGTCTTTGGAAGAGGAGCCTATAGCCATCTTGGATAGGCAGGTCCGAAAGCTTAGGACCAAGGAGAACGCTTGAGTGAAGGTGCAGTGGAGGCATCGTTCAGCTGGTGAGGTGACTTGGGAGACAGAGTCGGATATGCGTGCAAGATATCCTCCTCTCTTCGAGGCTTCAGGTATTTTCTTTTGCTTTATATTCGAGGACGAACATGGTTTTTACTGGTGGATAATGTAATGACCCGGTCGGTCATTTATGGTGTTTTTGTGAAAATTACTATTTTGCCCCTCCCGATATCGACCCCCAAGTTATTTCTTGTTTGAGTTGTGGAAGTTGATTTCAAACTTGAATTAAAAGTTGAGATTTTGGTAATTTTGAGTTTGAAGGGCTTAAGTTGCTTAAAAGTGGTTTTCAGAGTCTTTGGAGTTTCGAGTGTCAGAGGGAGTTTTGTCAGTTCCATTAGTTTTGGGATGTGGAATTTGATCTGTGAGAGTTGTCGGTTTCTGATTCCGAATCTTTTTGAAGATTTAAGATCCTAAGTTGTGAAATTGTGGAATTTTAGCCTTTAGGTTGATTTTGGTCAACATTCGGAGTTCGGATGCTCGGATCGAAATTTCGAGAGTTCCATTGGTTTTGGGGGATGATCTTAGGCCTAAATGAGGTCTTGGTTGATTTTCATGACGTCCTGAGCTTAATTTGGCCTTTTTAGTTATTGCGTTAGTTTCTTGTGGTTTTTACGGATGTTGGGTGAAGGAGACCTCAGATTCATGTTTTGACGGTTCAATTGAGTCAAGAACGTCGAGTTTATTTGATTTTCATATTTGGTTTGTGTGTATGGGGTTCTGAATGAATTCTGAGGATCGATTTTATGTTTGAGAGTTGGCTGAGTTTTTGATGGTGCTGTAGGCCTTGCTTTAGCGAAGGTCCTGTCGCTTAAGTGACCTTCGCTTAAGCAACCCTCACTTTTGTGAAGGGGGCTCGCTTTTGCGAAGCCCCTATTTTTGTTGGGTTCACTTAAGCGAACATCTGGTCTTTTTTGCGACATCAAAGAGGGTTTGTGACCTGCAATATTGGGGTTTAAGCTCCGTTTTCTCCATTTTTGAGCTTGGGGAACCTTGGTGGCGATTTTTGAAGGGTTTTTTGTGCTAGATCATATGGGTAAGCCTCCTTGATCCTAATCCTTTAGTTTCCATTTATTAATTATGAGTTTTAACATCAAAATGTTAGATTTTGATTGGTGAATAATGAGGTTTTTCATGAACTCAATTTCTTGAACTAAAATGATGATTTTAAGTGGTTTCAATCCCTTTTTCGAAATAGTTTTCTCAAACGAGTTTCTAAAGACTTGAGAATTTAAGGTCCTAAGTTGTGAAATTATGGGATTTTAGCATTTGGGTTGACTTTAGTCAACATTCAGAGTTCAGATGCTCGGATCAGAATTCTGAGAGATTTTTAGTTTCGGGGGATGAATTTAGGTCTGGGTGAGGTCTTTGTTGATTTTTGTGAGGTCTCAAGCTTGATTGGATCGTTTTAGGCATTGAGTTAGTTTGTTGTGGTTTTAATGGATGTCGGGTCAAGGAGAGCTCGGATTCGTGTTTTGACGATTCCATTGAGTCCGGAAGGTCGAGTTTATTTGATTTGCATATCTGGTTTGTGTGTATAGGGTTTTGAACGAATCTCGAAGGTTGATTTGATGTTTGAGAGTTGGTTGAGTTATTGCTGGTGCTACAGGCCTCGCTTTAGCGAAGGTCGTGTCGCTTAAGTGACATCAGAGAGGGTTTGTGACCTGCAATATCGGGGTTTAAGCCCCATTTTATCCATTTTTTAGCTTGGGGAACCTTGGTGGCGATTTTTGAAGGGTTTTTCTATGCTAGATCATTTGGGTAAGCCTTCTTGATCCTAATCCTTCAGTTTCTATTGATTAATTATGAGTTTTAACATCAAAATGTGAAATTTTGATTGTTGAAAAATGAGGTTTTTTATGAACTCAATTTCTTGAAATAAAATGGTGAGTTTGAAGTGATTTCAATCTCTTTCTCAAAAAGGTTTTCTCAAACGAGTTTCTAAGGCCTTGAGTAATGTTTTCAAGTATTAATTTATGGATTCAAACCTTAATTTAGAAATTGGGATTTGTGTTGATTGACCCACTTTTCAAATGTATTGGTGTAGGTATTCTGATTTCCGGTGGATAATTGTGAATACTTGATCGTTTTAGATTATGTGGCTTTGGAAGTGATTCGGAAGGGGAAGACTCAACTTTTGGAGTGATTGTTCATTGATTTGAGGCCAGTGGTTTCCTAAACCTTGTATTCTAGTTGAATTCGTATGCTTCCTTCGTTGATTGTGTGTTGGGAATAATGGGGCTGAGGTGAAGGGTTTAAATCGACCACTTGTTATATCCAAATGCATAATAAGGGGGTTGAAATGAAAAAGGCTTTGTGTTGATCATACTGATGTGAATTGCCTAATTGTAACCCTCGTTGATTGATTGATGAAATACTTGATAGCATGAATGTGGACTTGAATTGTGTAACTTTTGTCTCTTCTATATGGTGTGATATTTCTTGTGTGTGCATTGATCATTGAACACCGTGATGAGACACGTGATAGCTTGTGGTGTCAAGGTCATTTTTGGCTAGTGATTGCTATGAGCCGAGGTCATTTTCGGCTAGTGATTGCTATGAGCTGAGGTCATTTCCGGCTAGTGATTGCTATGAGCCGCGGTCATTTCTGGCTAGTGATTGCTATGAACTGAGATCATTTTTGGCAAGTGTTATGATGCCGAGGTCATTTCCGGCCAGTGTTGTAATTGATAAATTTGATGCTTATGACTGACTTGTTAAATAAGAATGATATGTGCGATATTTGTGAATAAACTACTTGATACTTGAGATTGACTTAATGTTTCTTGTTGATGTTCGAATTGTGACGGTTGGACTGTGAATATTGGGCCTGTGAGCTGTGTATTGTAGAATTGTTAGGTTGGGATGATTTCTGTGCAGGTTGTAGTTTGAGAAGGTTCGGTTGGAGTGTAAGGGGTATTCGACTTCTAGCTAGTTGCCTTGTTTAGTGGGTTCCTTGCTGGGTATTGCGTTGTTGGTACTCACCCCTTACTTCTACACTTGTGTAGGTTTTGAGCCCGGTCTTCTTCTCCTCTTAAGATTTCGAGGCTTATCAAGGACTGAAGAGGTAGCTGCTTATCACTTCGGCAGGTCCTCTTTTCTTTTTTCTTTAATCTTTATTCTACTTGAGAAACAAAGGCTGAGACTTGTATTTATCTTTCAATTCAGTATTTACTTTAAAGGCTTGTACACGTGACAATCGAATTTTGGGGTTATGTTTAGAATGAATAAGTTTTCTACCTTTATCTTATTCTTGCCTTACTGTTTTCCATTTTTTCTCTGTTTTCGTTGGGTTGAGGCTGACATGTCTTGGTAAGAAATGAAAAGTGCCATCACGTCCATTTTTGGATGGTGACATCCTTATGGCATTAATGAATTATACATATACATATCTGTTAATCAAAACATTTGATGCCGTAATGTTTAAGTAATTCCCCGAAGTAGTAACTTTGAGAGTTTCCATTCTATTAATAATTAATAAAATGTCTTATGTTAAAGTAGTTTCTGTCACGATCCAATAAATGGACGTGATGAGACTCATCTAATCCAATCAAGACAAGTCAGCCTTAAATCCCAACAAAATGAAAGAAAAGTAGAAAATAAATCAACAACAACATAAGAACGTAAAAACTTAGCCAATTTTCTAAACACCCTCAAAATTTGGTTTTCATGTGTACAAACCTCTAAGGTATGAAAACAAAATTGAAAGATAAACACAAGTCTCAATGTCTTTGTTTCTCGAATAAAACAAAGCATAAAATAAGGAACAAGAGGACCAGCCGGGATGACAAGCAGCTACCTCTCAAAATTCTTTGAAAGCCTCAGAGAAAGATGAAGAAGAATGATCATACGGGTCTAGGCTCAGAACCTACACAGGTGTAGAAGTAAGGAGTGAGTACCAAACAACACGGTACTCAACAAGCAACCTGCTAAACAAGGTAAAATTATGCTAGAATACGAGTACTCCTTTCATCCCAACCAAACCGCCTCAACTACAACCTGCATAGAAATCAGCCCAACCTAACAGTTTACAAAACACAACTCACAAGGCTTAACAATCATAGTCCAACAGTCACAGTTCAACAATCAACAAGTATCAAGTCAATCAACCACAAGTATCAAGTAGATCAATCAAAATTATCAAGTAGATCAATCACAATACTCAAACACTTGCCGGAACCATTTCCCAATGGCACAATACTACTTGCTGAAACCATTTTCCATCGGTACAATATCACTAGCTGTAAACCATTTTTCATTGACTTTATATAATGTCACTTGCCGAAACCATTTTCTATCAACACAATATACTAGACTGAACCATTTTCCATAGACTTTATATAATGTCACTTGCCGAAACCATTTCCCATCGACACAATATCACTGGCTGAAACTATTTCCCATCAGCTTTATATAATGTCACTTGCCGAAGAAATTTCCCATCGGTACAATTACCACATGTCTCATCACGGTGCATGGAAATAAAATGCAAGAAGGCAATTTCACACCATAGGGAAGAGACAATAAACTCAAGCAATTCAAGTCCACGATAATACCATCAAAGCATTTCATCATTCAACGAATTATGATCAACATCAAGGAAATTCACAAAACACAACAATCAACACGTTGCCTTGTTCATTTATTCCCCTTTTTCATCTATTAAGATCAATCAAGTGGAGTAATTGAACCCATCACCTCATTCCCATTACTCCTCAACACACAAAATGAAGGGAAATACCAGATTCTACAGGTTTTAAAAGGTTTAGAAGTTCACTTGCCTTTATTCAATGAAAGGTCACTCCAAGACTTGACCCTTTTATTTCTGAACAATGTTCAAATCCACACAATCTAATAAAATAATTAATCAAAATAAGATTCTGAAAATAATAACACCCATATCATACACTTTGAAAAATGGGTCAAATTGACTCAAAAATCTAATTCCAAAAATGGGATTTGAATCCAAAAATCTTTACTTGAAAACGTTACTCAAGGCATTTGAAACTCATTAGTGAAGACCATTTCAAAAAAAGGAGTTAAAATCAATTCACAATCATCATTTACTTTAGAACTCAAGTTCTTGAAAACCTTTCACTTAGCCAAGTTTTGATATTAAAATCCACGATTGATCAGAGGGAATTGAAGTTTTAGGGTTACAAAGACTTACCCAAAAGATTCACCACGAAAAATCTCTTTAAAATCGCCTCCAAGGGTTTTCCAAAACTCAAAAATGGAAAATAGGGGATAAACCCTAAAATTTCAGTTAAAACCCCCCTCTGATCTCGCAAAAGCAACTCAGGTTCGCTTTCACGAACATCGCTAAAGAGAGCCCTGGTTGCGGAAGCGAACCCCAAATAAAATGTGACTCCCGCTTTTGCGAACCAGCCTTCGATAACACAAAAGTCGCGAAAGTGAGAAAGCTCTCACAAACGCAATGGTCAGACCACTGACCCCTCGCAAATGCAAGCTGTCCTTCACTAACACAAAGGTCGCGAAAGCAATGACCCTTCGTGAAAGCGAGAAACACTAGACATCAGAAAATTCAGCCAACTCTTAAAAGGGCAAGAGACAGGAGTGCTAGTCAAACAATCAAATTCCTGCAACTAATCAAATGTGAATTTCCTTTGGGATAAGATCAAACCATGCGGTTTTCGCAAAACCTCCATCCCCAGAAAGTAATGTAAGTGACCAAGGTCCTTTAATCTAAACTCCTGATGTAGAAATGACTTTAAATCTTGCAATTCTTGAACATCATTCCCTGTTAACATGATATCGTCCACATAAATGTGACCCATAGAAATGGAAGAACCTGGCCTCCTAAAAAACAAAGAGTAATTGTTGAGAGAATGTGTGAAATCTTTGAAGTTGAGGGCAGTGGTTTACTTCGCATACCATTGTCTAGAAGCTTGACGTAAGCCATAGACAGACTTCCTCAGTTTGCACACTAGTGTGGATGAAGGAGGTGAAAAACCAATTGGAAACTGCATATAAGCCTCTTCATTTAAATCACCGTGTAAAAAGGTGTTGTCAACATCTAATTGAAGCAGCCCCAACCCCTTTTAACAATAATAGCAAGGATATATCGTATAGTAGGCATTTTAACAATTGGGAAAAAAGTCTCATTGAAATCAATACCCTATTTTTGTATGTCCCCACGTATGACCAATCGAGCCTTCAAATATTCAATGCTTCCATTATAGAGATGTTTAAATGTATAGACCCAATTGCAGGGTAGGGCCTTTCTTTCCGGGGCAATTCCACAACATCCCAAGTGTGATTCAACTGAAGGGAAAAAATCTCCTTTTCCATGGCCTCTTGCCAACCTGGGTGAAGAGTTGTTTGTCCATAACTGGTGGGCTCTTGTAGATGAGACACTGATGTGAACAAATGTTGGTTGGGAGTAGACAAGTCAGTGAAAGGTAGACTAGGAGGTGTGACTGGAGAAAGAAAACAGTGACTACTAACATCTATGAGCTGCAAGGCATTACAAATGTAATCTTTTAAATACGAAGGTGATTTTTAAATAGATGTCACAACCCAAAGTATACCCTAGGCGTAACATAGTGTATAGGACCCCGAGAGGCCCTACATAAGCCACTTATCATACATCGTTCAAGTATGAGATAATATAGGCACAAGTATGCATTAGTACATGAAATGTACTAAGTATGAGGCAATATGCATAAACATAGGCATGATAGCATGAATGACTTAAAAATGAGTAGGCATGATCATATTGAAACATTTGAAAGCTTTAAAGAAGAAATGACTTGAAAATCATGAAAACATGGCCAAGTTCATTAAACATAAAGGACATAAGAAAAGCTTTGAAGAAAACATAATCATTTTGTGGGATATTAGCTTTAACCAACAATAAGACCATGAGAGCTATATCATGAATCCGGTATATTCCTCATACCGAAAAAAGGGGAAACTACTTGCCAAGGTAGAATCCGTACATATCATCATTTGCTAAAGTGGATCCACTAGCTAGGTCATTTAAGACAATCCTACGAGGGCACGTAGTTAGGGATTCGAGGTTGCTACTAGAGACTACCCTATTTGAGCCTCCACCTCAAAGCCCTCTCGGTGCTAAGTCTAAATCCCAACAGAATAGATAAATGTCAAATATCAATTTAGCATAGGGAAAGACAATGATCAATACCAATCCACGCTTTTCAAGTTGAAACCATAGAAATACTCCATAAATATAATTCAACATAGATGAGAAAACCTTTCACCAATGTGAATTCATTTGTGAGAAATACCTTTCACAATCATGATCATCATAGTAAGTGAGAAATCCTTTCACAATAGCATTGATACTTTCCTTTCAAAGCATCCCCAAATCATTTATAATCATTTCATAAAAACATGCAAATCTTCATCATTTCAAAATTCATAGATTCATGGGTTCATCATTATCATAGTTGGAAAACATAATTTAGGCATGTGTCAATGCAATTTCAACTAAATATCATGAATTAATATCAATTCATGCATTAGAAGACTTAATTAACCATAATCAATCATAATTAGATGAAACCCACATTCATTGAATTGAAACCCTAATTTGATCAATTGAAAATTGAATTGGAATTAAAATTGAAATCTTTGGAGACTCTATGGAGGAAAGGACTCCATGGTGAATACACACATACCTTGATCCGTTAAGCCCAATAAAATGAAAAATTTAGAGACTTGAGTTGAACCCTATCTCTTCTTCTTCTTCTTCTTCCTTAGATTTGAGAGAATTTGGGAGGATGAATTTGGTCAAGTTTTGGAAATTTAGGAGAATGAGTTGTGAATGGGTAATTTGGGGGTTTAAACCGTTTATATAAGGCTTAGGGTAGATGCTAAAACGATATAGTATTGGGTTAAAATAATTAGGAAAAGACCCAAAAACCCCTTTAAAATAACTGTCGAGCCTCACCTACGGTTTGGATCTACGGTCCATAGGTTTTTCTACGAACTGTACTGGTCAACCATAGATAAAGTTCAGAAACTATTATTTGGACCAACTTTTGACGGAACCCATGTACGGCTCGTAGGTCTTCCTATGGTCCGTACATGCCAACCGTAGAAACCAACTTTACCCCTTGAAATTTCACCAAGTCTGGAAGTGATCTAGGAAACCTATTTACCACTCGTACAAAGGTTGACGGACTGTCCTGATGAACCGTAGAAAGGTTTTTGAGACTTGATTTTAGAAAATTATTTTCCCACTTCCTATGATTGCCATCTACGGCCCGTAGCAGCTTCTACAATTCGTAGATGGAAACCGTAGACATAGGCCTCAGCCCAAAAATTTATTTTCTCCCCTTTTTCAAGATCTGAGGTGTTACAGTAGAAGGTGAAGTAGGATTAACAGGGAGATCACCTGTAGAGGGAAAGGAAGTTGAAGTGGGTTCAGGAGACATGGAATCTGGAATGATAATAGGAGGGGTAAGGATAAGAGGATGAGGAAAAAAAGTAGGATGTGGAGATGGTTCCATAGAGGCAAAGGGATTGAAAGTCTCATGAAAAACAACATTTCTTGAAACAAATATTTTAAAAGTAGTGAGATAAAAAACTTTTTATCTATTCTTTCCATGAGGATAAACTATAAAAGCACATGGTAGTGCTCTAGGTTGGAACTTAGTTTTGTAGTTAGAGAGGGTGGAAACAAAGCAAAGACATCCAAAACTTCACAGAATTGAGTAATTTGGCTTTGAATAGAAGAGCATCTCATAAGGAATCTTATGATTTAGCACTTTGGAAGGGAACCTATTTATAAGATAAGTGGCAGTCAAAAGACAATGTCCCCAATACGTGATAGGCAATTTTCATTGGAAAAGAAGAGATCTAGATGTCTATAAAAGATACTTATGTTTTCTCTCCGCAACACCATTTTGTTGTGGAGAACCAACACAAGTAGTTTGATGGATGATCCCTGAAGAGAGAAAAAATTCTGATTGAACATGAACACTTCCTAATTCAAAAGCATTATCTGTCCTTACAATTTGAGCTCTGTGTGAAATTGTCTTTCTACCATAGCAAGAAAAGATTGTAAGACTGGAAAAGCATTAGATTTGGTACTTAATAAGAAAGTCCAAGTCCCTCTACTATGATCATCTATGGTAAGGAAATATCTAAAAGCATCATGTTTGGAAGTTTTTTAAGGTTCCCATGCGTTCACATGAATTAATTCAAAATTAAATTTAGTAGTGATAGAACTAACAGGTAAAGGGAGTTTGGACTATCTAGCCATTGGACAAATAGTGCAAAGAAAAGATAAATTTGAAAGAGAAGACATAGGAATAGACAAAATTTTCTTCATATTACTTATAGCTATATGGTCTAGTCTATAGTGCCACAATTCATCCTTTACAGTTGAAACAGAAACACTGAAACTAGAATCATAAACTGGAACAACATTCTTCTTGGAAGGAAGAAATTAAACTAGAGCTAAAACTAGAACTGGAAACATCTTCTTTCTTGATAGTAGAGGTGATAGAGTTGAAATGTCTGCTGGAATTAGTCAGAATCTGTTGTGATTGTAGGATGTAGAATCCTCCTTTTTCTTTACCAATTTTTAGAGGGGTCCTCAAAGAAGGACCCTGAATCAAAAAACATTAAAAAGGAATGAAGAGGAGAAATTGATTAAATTGTTTGCACAACTTCTGAATAGACAAGACATTGAATTTAAAGGAGGGCACATATAGAACGTGATGTGATGAAAAATCAGGGAAGATCATAACAGAACCATAATGAGTGACAAAACTTTCTGTGAATTAGGAAGGTTTACCACTCTAGGCTTGAGTAAAGGCTTAAAATCTGAAAGAAAGTTTTTGTGATAGGTCATATGCCCAGAGGCATCACTGTCCAAAATCTAAGAATGTTTATCAGTATGAACATAACAAGCTTTAGACGGAAAGAAATCATGTATACCTGCACATATTGCACTTGAAGTAGAATCTTTTACTGCACTTTCCTGGATCATCTGGGCTTGATGATATAGGTTCTTTAGCTTTTCCACATTCTCATCAGACATATTTTGTATGTTCCAAAGCTTTGAAGATTTTTTTCAGCTTCCTCAAAGAAGACAGCGCATGTGGCTGGTATTTCTGAGTTGTTCCTTGAGCTTTCTTCTCCTTGGTGAACTTAAAGTTAGCAGGAAAATCATGTAATCTGTAGTAGTTTCCAATATTATGGTCAAGCCTCTTACAGTAGGCACAAACTTCCCTCCTGTTAAATGGCTGGACATGTGGTTGGTACTTTGGTATGCTACCCTTAAACACAAGATATGACCTTTCTGCTTCTTGATTGGCAACCATGAAAGATGCTGAGTTTCCTGGATATACAGGAGTAATATGTATCTCTCTTTGTTTTTCATCCTGAATAACAAGAGAATAGGCCTGCCCAATAGAAGGTAAAGGAGATGGAAAAACAATATTGCTTCTGACTCCTATGAAGGAGTCATTGAGCCCCATCAAAAATTGTAGGAGTCTTTCATCCTGATGAGCCTTGATTCTTTTCTCTTTACCTCCACACACACAATCACAAATACAAGTAGAAAAGGCATTGAGAGCATCTAACTCATCCCAAAAACTCTTCATCTTAGTAAAATAGTTGGAGATGCTAGAATTACCTTGCATTATATTATAGCGCTCAGTTCCTTTTGCAATTGAAATAACATGGCTCCATTTACCTGTCTAAACCTATCTTCCAGGTCATTCCAAATCTGCTTTTCACTGTGAGAGTAGAGAATAGACTCAAGTATTTCCTTAGACAAAGAGTTAAGTAACCATGACATGACCATATCATTGCAGCGCGCCCAAGATCTCAGTAAACTAGAATTTGCAGAAGGAGGAGCTAGGGACCCATCAATGAACCCTAATTTGTTCTTTGCAGAAAGGGCTATTACAACAGCTATTCTCCAAACTCCATATCCCTTCCCATCGAAGGGTGAAGAGACCAAGCTCATGCTTGGATAATCATACGGATGGATATAGTGTGGGTGAGATGAATCTCCTACTCCAAGTGAAGCAGGAGGAGTAGCGGAAGATGTGTTAGCCTCATTGACAGGTGAAGTCGACATCTTGATGGAATGAAGGAGGAAGAAGGAGAAGAAATTAGAAAATATTGAAGCAGATAAAGCCTGCTCTGATACCATGAAAAAATGAAAATAGATTTGGGAAATTTTCTCTTTCTAATATTACTCGATCAATTGTTCATTTGTACATTTGTGTCTATATAGAACTAAGAAAGGATAATAATGCAACTGCCTATTCTAGATGTACAATTCTGATTTGCCTATTCACTAATGATAATAAAATAAAAAACAAAATCAATAAATTTTCCTTCAAATAACTACAGAAGAACCCTAAGTGATTAGTTGGGCTCAATACTTGTGACTGATCCACATAGCTGGAATTCAGGCCCAAAGCTTTGAAGGCCCAAATAATAGAAAAACCCAGTTAACCTTTGTCTTCTTCAATTGTGTTGGAGTTGTGATTTGTGTTAGCACTTTTGAAACAACTCTTTAGCTCAACAATTGATTCGCTGAACAATACTGTGGACATCACTCTGTCATTTCTAATACTCAATTTTAATTCATTGTATGTGAATGACAACACTGGGGATGTTTCAGTTACTACAATTTATCCTGCTTATTCAATCCTCCTTTTTTCTTAAGAGAGAGGTGTCCTCAAATTTATTTCTTAAACATTGTTATTGGACTAATCAAACCATCACAACCTTCCACTTTAACCTCCCCTACCCATCATCATAGAGGCAACATGAATGCGATCGAAACCCAATGATAGGTGTTCTTGGATTATAGATCAACATTGAAAAGTTTATAGTCTAGTTTTGAGCATTTTTTGGTTGGTGTTTTATCAGGTGCAAAGAAAATATCCCTTACATTTTACAATTGGATTGTCTTTTTTTGTTTGGTAATTTGAATAACCTTTGGGAATTCTTGTTGATGTTGCACATTGTATTTCTTTTGCGATATGTGGTGAATTTTTGGGTTATTTGTGTTCAAGTTTCAAATGTTTTATTTTGGTGTGAAAACTCCAAAAGAATATAGACATGGACATGTCTATGATGTTGTCGATGTAAGATATATTCATTCATACATAAAATATGTACAATAATATGAATATATACTTAGAACAAACATGGAAACCTATAAGAACTTGGCAGCACAGATTGAGGAGAAATAGTCTCCTAAGACATCACAATTTACTCACCCTTTTACATAGTTTAGATATAATAGGAATCTATCTAAGCCTATCCGTTACACTTCCCTGCAAGTTGAACGGGGAAGCAGACACTTTCAACTTGTCTCTAAAATGTTGAAATCTTACTTTTGGAAGAGCTTTCGTGAGAACATCGTCAACTTGGTCTTGAGTGCTAAGATAACGAACAACCAAAGATTTATCCTTCACCTTTTCACGGAAAAAATAAAAGTCTATCTCCATATGTTTAGTGCGGGAATGGAAGATAAGATTAGCTGTTAAATAGGTTGCACTTAGGTTATCACACCAAAGTATAGGAGCTATAGTGTCAAAGCACCCAATTTCACGAAGTAAGAATTCCACCCGAGTTAGCTCAGACGTAGCACTGGCCAGTGCACGATACTCTTCCTCAGTACTATAACGCTTAACAACTTGCTACTTTTTGGAAGCCCAAGATATTAAATGAGACCCAAGAAAGATAGCAAACCCAGTAGTTGAGTTACGATCATCCACAGAACCACCCCAATCCGCATCACTGTAACCATGTAGAAGTCTATTATTTTGGCGAGCAAAGAATAAACCATGGGAGGAAGTTGATTGTATATATCGTAAAATGCATTTTACAGCAACCCAGTGAGACTCTCTCGGACTATGCATGAATTGTGAGACCTTATTGACCGCAAATGCTATATCAGGACGAGTGAATGTTAAATATTGTAGGGCTCCTATAGTGCTGCGATATAAAGTTTCATCGTGAAAAGGAGATCCTTCAAAACTTGAGAGTTTAGAGGAAGAAGCAGCTGGTGTTGAAATATGATTACAACCATCCATTTGTACTTTCCGCAACAAATCAATAGCATATTGATGTTGCAATATATGCAAACTAGTAGGGGCCATGATGCTTCAATCCCCAAAAAATAAGAGCGGCGACCAAGGTCTCTCACAACGAAGTGTTACTTTAAGTGAGTAATAAGAGAGCCAACAAGAGACGAACTGGAGCCTAAAACAAGAAGGTCATCGACATACACCAAACAAAATAATTTATCACTGTTGGAGGAAAAATGAAATAATGAACAATCAGTTTTTGAGCCAGTAAAGCCATAAGAAATCAAGGCATCCGTTAAACATTTATTCCACATACGTGGAGCTTGTTTAAGCCCATAAAGAGAACGCTTGAGCAAGAAAACATGCTTAGGGCGATCCAGATCAACAAATCCAGGAGGTTGAGACATGTACACTACTTTATCAAGGGTACCATGAAGAAAAGCATTAGAGATATCCAACTGAGTAATATACCAGTTGTTCGAGACCGCCAAGGAAAGAAGTACGGGAATGGTGGTAGGTTTCACTATCGGACTAAAAGTATCAACATAGTCCACACCCTGGCCTTGACGATACCCTTTAACAACAAGTCGATCCTTGTAACGATCAACAGACCCATCAGGCTTAACCTTTCTTTTAAAAACCCATTTACTCCCAATAATATTTTGAGACAGAGAAGGTGGAACTAATTGCCAAGTCCCGTTTTATAGGAGAGGATTGTATTCCTGTTGCATTGCCCTACACCAATGCGTATACTTTGTAGCTTGAGAGTAACACGAGGACTCAACAACATCAGTTGGCATAGCTAAGTACGAGGTTGGCCTCTTTGGTTTTAGTGAACCTGTTTGTGATCTAGTAGTCATTGGATGAGACTTAGAGCATGTTTGGCATTGCTGCTAAAAATTGCTTATTTTTAGAAACGCTTTTTTAAAATGGCTTTTCAGAAAAGTGCTTTTGAATAAAAGCAATTCGTGTTTGACTAATTTATTTGATAAGTGCTTTTTATAAGCAAATTGTGTTTGGCTAATCTTTTTTAAAAAGTGTTTTTGAGAGTCAAATTATGATAAAGGGCAAATATTAATGTACCTTTAATATTAAGATTATTTTATAGAGAGAAACTAGTTTAAACATCTATTACAAAAAATTAAATTAAAAATTTATTTTTATTAAATTAAAATATTCATATTCAAACTTTCAATAAATATTATACATTTTTTGGAGGGTTTAAATCTTTAATTGTTGTTTTTCTTTTTTTTTCCTAATCTTGCAAAAAATATTGTTGTTACCTTTTTTCTAATTCTGCAAAATAATACGTAAAATAATAATAATAATAATACATAAATGTAATGTAAAATATAAAAATTATCATATAAAAATAAAAAATAAAATTATTAAATGAAACTTACCCAAACATATGAGATATGTTAATTAAATAATAAGAGATATATTGGTATATATATTATGGAAGGGATATTTTAGTCCTGAAAAAAATAATTTTCTATTTCTTCTTCTGCCTTTTTTATAATGCAGAAATTTTTAGCTTCTTCCCAACAACAGAAAACTGCTTCTACTTCCATTTAAAAGCAATTTTACAGGTTTGCCAAACACCTAATTTTTCATAAAAAGTGCTTTTTTCTCAAAATAAGTGCTTCTGGGCTGCCAACAGCAATGCCAAACAGGCTCTTAGATGAAGAGCATGACAATCTGTTAGGATGATGGACATTGCTCAATGGATGAGATTGTTCAAAAACAACCCCTTGGTCTTCACCTTCAGTAGGCAATGTATTGGAGGGAATCTCTGGAGATACAGAAGATGCATCTGTAGGCATGACATGAGATTGTAGAGGGGACTGAGGTGCTGCTACAACACTGTTTAGAGCATTGCAATGTAGAAGTGGAGGTGGAATTATTCAGTAATGTGGTATTGGGTGTTGCTATTAAGGACTAGACGGGTTCAATGAGGAAGAAACATGCACAACTGATTGTGGAAGTGACGAAGGTATCTGGACAGTGAGTGGGGGACCATTGGTTGATGTAGCAGGTACCGTAGCACCATCCTGAACAACATAAGGAAAAACTGTTTCGTCAAAAACAACATTGCGGGAAACAAATTTTTTTAGAGGAAGTAGTATCAAAGCACTTATAACCTTTGAGAATTTTGCTATACCCCAAAAACACACATCTCTTAGAATGAGGAGATATTTTATTCTTCGTGTAAGGGCGAAGCTATGGGAAGCAAAGACATCCAAACACACGCTACAAGGAGTAACCAGGATCAAAATTAAATAGGACGCGAAAGGGAGGATGATTATTTAGAAGGGGAGTTGGTAATCTATTTATGATATAAATAGCAGTATCAAAAGCATTTGTCCAAATATTTGAAGGAACACTTGCATGTGTTAATAAGGCATGACCCATTTCAACAATATGTCGATGCTTATGTTCTATGCAACCATTTTGTTCTGGAGTATAAGGACAGGAAGAACGTTGTGTAATACCATTGTCTCTTAAATAAGAAGTTAATGCCTGAAACTCACCTCCCCAATCTGGTTGAAAGCTCTTAATCGGATGACCAAAGTATTTTTCCACAATTTTTTGAAATTGAATAAAAACGGAAAGAACTTCAGACTTGAATTTAAGAAAATAGGTGTATTTGCTATAATAATCAAAGAAAATAACATAATATTATATCCATCATTCGAAATAACAGGTGTTGGACCACAAACATTCGAACAAATTAAATCTAAAGGGCCTGTGGCTTGAAAACTAGATTCAACAAATGGAATTTTATGACTCTTGCTAGCAGCACAGGTTGGACATAAACTAGAAGACCCACAACTACACGAAATTACTGTACTAGAAGGAAAAGCTCGACGAAATGTAGGATAAGACACATGAGCCAAGGGCTCATGCCAAACACCAAGTGAAGCAGCATATGAAGTCCGTGAAGAAACTGACTTCCATATCGGAAAAGAATATAGACCTCCTTCATTCGGTCCTTTGTGAAGAGTTGCCCTCGTTGCCAAGTCTTTAATCAAAAAATAGTTAGGAAAAAATTCAATCGAGACTTGGTTAGAATTAGTAAAAGAGCTGATAGATAATAAATTTTGGGTAGCAGTGGGAACATGAAGAAGACTATCAAGAACATACGACTTATCAGAAATAAATAGAGATCCTTTACTGAGTGAATAGCAAGGTTTTCAAGATCAGATTTCAGATGATGCGTGGTGCCACTATCCATCAACCAATTTTGTGCTGATTGGGAAGACGTACTTGCTAGATTTGAAGAGGGGCGGCCAGATACCAGATTTCCATTCATAGTCCTAGGTGACGGATAAACACGTGCAATATGACCCTTTCCTTCACAATTATGGCAGACAATTCCAGAATAATCAGTGGAAGGTGGTGGATTCCTGAATAAGCCCTAAATTAGTTGCGGTGGCCTAATGCAGACTTTGAGATTGCTGCAAACTTCCATGGCTAGCAGAGCATCCACGACCTCGATTAGTATGCCCTGCTGCATCCACGATGTGTAGATAATGAACTTTGTGTGTACTGTGTTGTTGGGGCAGTAACAGTACTGGCATCTTCACATTTTAATTGTATTTCTTCATTCAACAAGATACCATAATGTAACGACCCTCCAGGCCATTTCTATTTTTATGTTTTCTTTCTATCATTTAGAGTGTTCCTGTAGCGGCCCCAAGTCACTTATGACTTGTTGGCACTGACCGCTCGGTTGCCTGGTCGTTCGTTTGGGTTTTGTCCCTGTTTTGGAGCTTTTGAAATTTGAAAGTTGATTTCGGTCATAACCTCGGGTAAATGACCTCAGATGGGAATTCTGACAATTCCATCAGCTCCGGAGCAGCAAAATTAGGCTAGTAGCATAATTGGCATGAGTCTCGAGGTTTTGATGTGACTTTGGGGCCATTTGGTGCCTTAGCCTTTGAAATTTGGCATAAGTTTTACTTTGGTCAACATTCTTGGTAAACATGCTCAGATGAGAAATCCGTCTGTGTGGTTAGTTCTGGAATGCTGAATTTGGTCTAGAATGACCCTTCATGTGCTTCTCGAGGCTTTCGATCTAATTTCGAGGCCCTTGGTAGAAGTTGGCTAAAATGGTGATTTAGGTGTGGAACCCACTTTTTGTCGAAATGAACTTGTATGGAAATTTTGACTGCGCCATTGATTACGGAATATCGAATTTGATGGGGTAGCATATCTCGTTTGCCTGCACGGGGTTCTGAACGAATCTAGAGCATCCTGTAGGAGTTTTGGGAATGCCCAAAACTCAGCTGGTGCACAGCTGATGTTGCAGACCCATTCCTTCTCCGCGTTCGTGGAATTGGCTCTGCGTTCGCGGAAGTGTGGGTCTTTCTTCTCCGCATTCGCGGGCCTGGTTCCGCGTTAGCGGAGGTCTGGGGAGCCTTTCTCTCCGCGTTCACGGACCTGTAGTTGCATTCATGGAGGTGAAGTTATTTTCCCTCCACATTCGCGAGCCCCTGGCCATGTTCGCGTAGCTGTGGTTGTTTTCCCTCCGCATTTGCGGAGGTCATTGGTGCCTGGCAGTTATAAAAGGGGAGGTCGAGTCTCATTTGAAGAGAAGTTTTGAACTTGATATCTTTCTCGATTTGAGTCAATTTTCGGTTATTCAAAGTCCCAGGTGTTCAGATTCTCGTTGGCTGTGTGGGTTAGTGCTCGGATAGCGTTGGGTGTTCCTCGATTTCCATGAATTTGAGGCGTAAGTTGCTACCTTAAGCTAATTGTGTAAAGTTTTACATCTTGGGTTTGTTGTAGTATGGAGCTGATCCGAGCCTCGAGAGGTGTTCCATTTTAGAACACAGGCTGAGGAGAGGGTTTAGGACCTCTTCACGGAGTCAATTCAGGAAATTCCAGAGTGGGTCCCACAATTCCCGATTATGACTCTGAAATTGGTCTGTCTTCGATTTTGATGATTTTAGTGTCTAAGCGACCGTGCCGATGCTTTGATCCTATTTTTGATAGCGTGGCAGCAATCCGAGGCTGTTCGGAAGGGGAAAGCTCTGGCAAAGTGCTTTGGAGCGCGTGTGGTCGGTCTTTAGGTAGGCTACGACTTCCTTTCCTTTAGATTAAGCCTAATTGTGTAAATGCATGTAGATTTGTGTGAATCTGGGGTGGGTAGCTAGTATTTCTTCTCATCTTCTTAGAAACCATGCTTTAGGGTTGTTTTTGGGGCTATTTTGGGGTTAGTACCATGTTACCGGAGGGGTTGCTTATCTGTGATTGTGGTGAATTACCTGTTGGGCTGTTTATATGTTGTTGTTACATGCGGATTATCTGGTTGATTGTTTATTGTGTTGGAGTATATCTTTGGCCTTATTTAGGATAGACTAGTGTTGACTTAGACCCATGCACCTGGTTGACTTTGGTATGTATCTGACGTCGATTCAGATGGACTAGGTCCTTGTAGACCGGCATAGCAGACTTGGGTCTGATAGTTGAACTTAGTTTAGGCTTTGTAGCGCTCGCGATCCTTCTGTCTTTTCTCCCCTTTTTCTGTGGTGCCGATGCGTTATTGGAGGTGTGGTATCTTCCTGGTTAGATGCTTCGAGGTCGGTTATGTGGTGATGTGATTGGCTATGGACGTCGATCCACTACGGCTTGGAGTTGTTTCGATCGTTGCGATGTGGTTGGTAGTGGACGACGATCCATAATGGTTTGGAATTTAAGATCCTCTATGGAGTTGGTTTGCCTTATAGGCTCTGTTTGGCTGGGTAGGGCCCTCGGGAGTATTAGGTGACTCGCTTGGCTGGCTGGGTAGGGCCCCCGGAGTGTTAGTCGGCTAGGTAATTGGACATAAGTTAGTTAAGGTTCTCTTCGGAGTTGAAATGCCTCGCGCACTCTGACTCGCTGGGTAGGGCCCCGGGAGTCTTAGATGGCTCACTTGGCTGACTTGGGCAGGGCCCCGGAGTGTTAGCCAATTGGGCGGTTGGACATGGCTCACTTGGCTGGCTTGGGCAGGGCCCTCGGAGTGTTACCCAATTCGGCGGATTGGATATCAAGGTCTTTGGAGAGATCGTCGTACCCTCCCGTAGCACTCGAATGGCTGGGTAGGGCCCCCGGAGTGGTTAGCAGGCTAGGTGAGTTGATTTGGAAGTCAGACTTGTTGACTGGGTCGGAGTTGACTGGTTGTTTCGATTTGGAGTGGGCTTCCTTTGGTTCCGTTGTTCTAGCTTTTTCGTGTACCTGTCGGGCATATGGGCTCTGTTCAGGTTTTATTTAAACTTGTGCACGAGTGTACTTTCTGGGATTATGGGGGTCCAGTTAGGTTTAGTTAGCTTTTCTTAGATTTGCTTTCGGAGCGCTCGTGTGCTTCTTTTCTTATTCGCTTGACCTCTGTTATTGTAGATTCTATCCTTTCTGTCGATTTTTACCTTTCCTGCTCAGTCAACCTTTGATGCCTACTGGGTACTTGTTGTTTTGGTACTCATGCTACACTCTGCATCTGTTTCGTGATGTAGGTCTGAGCACCAACTATCAGCGTTGAGGTCGATCCTGCAACAGTTTGTTCCGGAGACGAGGGTGAGCACATGGTGTTCTGGGATTATCTGTCTCTTTCTGTTTTTATATTTTGGCTTGTCTTTCATTTTTGAGACAGTCTTGTTTCTGTGGTCCACCCTTGGGACTTGTACTCTTTTAGTAGTTCTGTACTTGTGACTTCCAGGTTCTGGGAGGTATCTTGTGTTATGTATATAACTTTGGGTTCACTTCTGCCTTCCTCTTTTGTGTTCTGTAATTTATGCTTCCTTAGTTGAGGTTAGTTTCCCCCTTAGTCCCATTACTCTCAAGTTTCGGGATAGGATTTGGCTTGTCTACTGGCGGGTTGGTAGATGCCATCATGACTCGAGAAAGAACAATCTCTTCATGACGTTATTCAAGTGACCATGTGAAGGGGAGATAAGCAGGACCTAATCTGGCAAGAACAATCTCTACTAAGTCATCATTAGTGACTGGGTGCTGCAAGGCAGCCAACTTATCAGCAATAGCTTTTGCCCCTTGCACGTAACTTTCAATAGTTGCATTATCACGACGCAGGTTGTGCAATTGTACCTTAAGTTCACGAATCAATGGTTTAGATCCACTGGAATAGGCTTCAACAAGTTTGTCCCAAGCTGCACGAGCTGTTTTTGCTCCGACCAATTGTGGGAGAATACTTTCTGAAACTGAAGCAACTATCCAATTCAAGACGAGTTGATCTTGACGTACCCAAACCTTATATGCAGGATTTGGTTTATCACCATCCAAAATGCGTGGTGTTGCTGGTTCACTACCATCAATATAATGGTTAAGACCACACCCGCAAATCATCGGAAGAAATTGTGTCCTCCATAGAAAAAATTTGTTGACGTAAGGTTTACTGGCAACTGGTGAGCGAGATTAGGTGTAGGATAGTTTCCCATGGCATATGTTGAAACAACTGAAGCTTCCAGGGTAGAAGAGTTCTCAATACTATCTCCCACTCGGATAATCGTTTCAGATTATTCAAAGAATTTAATTTTTGGAATGAAAGAGAGAATGATCGTTAAACTACAAAAGGCTCAATACCATGTAAGAGATATTCAATTTTACATAAAATATGTCCAGCAATATGAATATATACTTAGACTAAACATCAAAACCTATAAGAACTAGGTAGCACAGATTAAGGAGAAATAGTCTCTTAAGACATCACAACTTACTCATCCTTTTACATAGTTTAGATATAATAGGAATCTATCTAAGCCTATATGTTACAGTCGAGTTGCGTCTGGTATTTCCTCAAACTGCTGCCTTTTTGGAGGTAAACCCAAGGCTGCTACATTTGTATTATGCATCTTGGATGGTAGCGATGTGGATGCTTCGATATGGAAGGCATACTTTGTTGAAAGTTGCTGCAACTTTCTTCAAGAACAAGCTGGGCAAGAAATACTCTGTTGATGCCGCTAGTAACCGTGGCTAAATTACCGTGGTGAAGTGATGTTAGCCAAAGTTTCTCGCGTCGCTAAAACCTGCATTTTTTTTAGTGTACATAAGAGTAGGGGGAGGGGAAATGAGGAAAGAGATTACAAGGTAGAGGATCAAGCCCTTACCAACAAGGTGACAATTGAGGTAGCCAACCAACTAAGTTATTGAGATTTCAATTTTGTTATGTAGTAAATGAAGATATAAAGTAATCATTTTTTCCTCTCATGTAGCAAATGTAGAATATTAACCATGGAGAAATGTGCTGAGTTATTGTAAGTGAGATAAGCTTTTCCTCATTTGGAATTGAACAATAACTAATGTGTTAACTTAATAATAGAAAGTAATGCAAACATCAGCGTAGTTATAACTGCCAGGGTAACTTATTGAATCATTAATGGAAAGGAATAATTTCGGAATTCATTTTAATGAAATAATGGATCATACTTGAAATTTCGAAGTTCAAAGTGAAAATGTATTGTAAAAAACTGAAACATTTGAAATAAATAAGTTTTGTAATGAATAACAAAATGAGAAAAAAGAAAAAGAAAAAGAAAAAGAAAAAGAAAAAGAAAAAGAAAAAGAAGAGACCTCTAGATTTAAAAATTTTAGATAATAACAGAGTACATGTTTTGCTTTATGTGAATTGAGGTTTTTAACCATCTGTTTGAAGGAGCTTTTCAGGACCATTTAAGGGTGGAAAAATTAACCTATGAAAACCTGACCCCAGCTTTTGGCAATTGTATGGAGGCTAAAGTTCAATTTCAGAACCTACAAATTATGTCACAAAAGGCATAACAAGTTATGTCATACTGCAAAACTTAATTCCTGTAGAACTTTTGTTGAGCGAGGAAAATGTTTTCTAAACTTATGCCTAGCGAACTAGGTCTTAGAAATACTACACAATTTATGTCGCATAACTTAATTATTACATAACTTATGCCTAGCAAAGCCAAAGTTCACTAAACTTACATTCAATGAATTAGGTCACACATAAGAGTACTTTGGTCTACAAAGTTTCATTAAATGAGTGAGAAAAGACATAAAAACCCCCTTGAACTTGGTCGGACAACTTACTTTAACACTTAAACTACACGGGCGGTTAAACACTCCCCTTAACATCTTTGAAGTGAATTAAAAACCACCCTGAGATTATTATACCACTCTCACTTGCTACATCATAGCCAAGTAAGTGCCACAACATAGCCATGTCAGCACCACGTCATTAATTATTTTCACCATTTTTTTAACACTTCTTAAAATTAATTTACACTAATTAATTAATTAAAAATGCATTTTCTAAAATTAAAATTTAAAATGTGGACCCATTTTTATTTCCCCCCCATACCTAGCCCCCACCCACCCCCTCTCTTTTTTCTTCTTCCTTCTTCACTATTTCTAGATCTTATTGTTCATTTTTTTCCTTTTCATATTTTCCAACGAGCTCCACCACCCAAACTCCTTTCATCGTAACTCTCAAATAACCGCCAAAGATTCATCGCCATATTCCCCAAAACCCCAATCAAACCGCCACTTTGCCATCACTCTCTTCCTTAAAACACCATTAACAGTGAGCTTCGAAGCTCTTAGACGGAGCAACAAAACAACAACAATCAGGTCCCACCTCCCATTTTTCTTTTTTTCTTCGTCTTATTCGGTGAACCTCCGACGCCGGAGAGACAAAAATCTATCATCGCTGCCTCCGATCTATCACCTCGTTTTCGATGAATTCAGAAAGTGAAAAAATCACTGATTTTACCTCTGTAAAGTTCGGTGAACCAGCATGCCTTTTAGCTCCGGTGAAAATCAACAAAATTTATATGTGTGAAATTGACGTCAATAATAAGATGTTGGTGTTGGATTTTGTGGATTACTAAAGAGATGGTGAAATTGAAGTAGTTGATAGAGTTGAAGATGAAGATGGAACAAAAAATGATGCTCCAATGGAGAAGAAGCTATATTGGGGAAGACAATAAAATAAAGAGAAAAAAATTAAAAGTTTTTTTGGGCTAATAAGAAAATTCATATATTTTAATAAAAGTTAATATATCAAAAAAATAATATTTAAAATATTAATTATATATTTACGTATAAAAAAATGCCATTTGTATGATTTTATAATTTTTTTTCTTTTTTAACTCCACACGCTATTAGGTGAGTGAACTCACTCTCTTTGTCACATCATCCCTTAGGGTTGTATTTAATTCACTTCAAAGATGTTAAGAGGGTATTTAAATGCCCGTGTAGTTTAAGTGCTAAAGTAAGTTGTCCGACCAAGTTCAGGGGGGTTTTTATGTCTTTTCTCTTAAATGAGTAGCATGGAAAAAATTTAAGAACAATATATTTAAGGGAAAATTTTATATACCACTCTGAAATAGGGGAATTCTGTGCAAAAACTTCCGGTCAAGACCTAAATATATGAAAGTGTTTACTCTCTAACAATCTAATTTTGTGAATAAGATTGTAGATCTGAAAGAATTAAATGAACCTCAAATTTATGAATAAGATTTTTGCTCTTTAGATAGTATTTGATATGTATTGACAATAAGAGATCTGATTCAAATCCCACGATTAGAGGAGATCTTAATTCTAGGAAATTATATTATAGTAACATTTATTTGTTGCCTCTTATATGTATGCTGCCAAAAATAGAATTCTAGGTTTTCTCTTTGTTGTATATAAATACATGTATCAATGCAATGAATAGAAGAAGATAATGACAAATTTCTTTATGTAAATCTGCAGCTTTGTTCAACATGGCATCAGAGCTTTTATGAAGCAACAACTATTTTTTCTTTCTTCTTTTCCTCGAATCCCTTTTTCTGTTATTTTTGAATGGATGAATCAAACTTAAATCCAGTGGTTCCAGCCACCTTTTTAACCCAATCGAATAACCTTGCATCACAAATTCATCATAGTCCAACAAAACGTCACAGCTAATGGAGATGCGTGTTGGACCAAGAAACAAAGTTGGATATCTTACATGCGAATTGACCAAACCATCACCAACTGATCCAACGTATGTCACATAGATCACCAAAAATCGCAAAGTTGGAAGTTGGCTTATTGATTCAATGAGCACGCATCTGATGCAAAGATTTACTCGCCTGGCAACAGCTAAGGATATATGGGAAGCCCGAAGCTTCTTTAAAAACTCCCTATGATGGATCGGATGAGACTCACTTATTTGAATTGAATCAGCAGTCTTTCACCACCAAGAAGAATAGTCAACCTTTGTCTACCTATTATAACGAACTCATTACAATTTCCCAGGAAATTGACCACCAGGCATCTTCACAAAGAGATATCAGTGGAAGGGATTGTACATTTACATTCCATGGTGTCCAGGCTTCGAGTTCGATTCACATATTTCTGAGTGGACTTGAACTCGAATTTGATTAAGTTCGTGGTGAGATTTTGGCGAAAAGATCCTAAATTGAATTTGGAAAGTTGTAATGAGTATGTAAGGAGAGAAGCACAACAAAGAAAAATCATGAAGCTCTAGAACAGTCTTTGAAAGTTCAGCCATTGTGGTTCATGATACATAAAAGAGTCAAAGTATTCCATCATCAAGAAAAATAAATAACTTTGTTTGCAATGATTGTGGTGAAAAAGGGCACACCAAATAGCGTTGCTATGAGATTATTGGATATCCAGAATGGTGGATTTTTTTTAAAAAACCACGGAAGAACTCGACTGGCAAAGCGCCAATAGCCACACAAGGGGACCAATCACAACCTATGGCCAATTTGGCTCAACCAGGTAACTTTGATAAGGTTGATGTTTTTTCTGTCACCTCCAAGGAAAATACATGGGTTATTGAAACAGGAGCATCCAATCATATGACTAGAGACACTAATAAGATACAAACCATTCACCCATCCTTGCAACAAGTTAATTTTTACAGATAATTGAAATACTTGTAATATAACGGGCGAGGGATCTGTTGAATTGTCTTGTACTTCGACACTTGATAGTTGATACAGTTTTGGTGGTGCCTTCACTCCAAAATAATTTGTTTTCTGTAAGACAAATTACCTCATCTCTTAACTGTACTGTAACTGTTTTGCCCTTATTTTGTATATTTCAGGACATTCTGACCCGAAAGACTCTTGGTTATGGTGTTAAACGATTTGGAGTTGACTAATAATGGAGAGCATAAATTTTGGCATGCATGTCATACAAGTGGAGTTGAGAAGGCTAAAGAAAAATATGGCTATGGCATGGAGACTAGCGCACATCTCTTTTGGTTATCTTAAGACATATAGACCAAGTTTATATGTTGATTTAGATGTTTTAGATTTCCAATATAATATTTGTGAACTAGAAAAAATCAACTGAATTCCTTATTTACCATGTTTGAATAAATGTTTAGAACCTTTCATTGTTATACATTCTGATATTTGGGGTCCAACAAGGGTTTCCTCTATTTCAAAATCTCAATATTTTATCACTTTTTTCGACTGATTGCACTAGAGTGACATGGGTGTCTTTACTTTCCAAGAAGAGTGATGCATGTACGTAAAGCATCCATGGAATTTTACAATATGATACATACTCAATACCAAAGAAAAATTCTAATTTGGCAGTTTAACAATGCTATGAAGTTTCTTGATGGTTCCTTTGGAGAATATCTTAGTCCGTTGGGGATACGATATTGTACTTCCTGCACATATACACTGCAACAAAATGGTTTGATAGAAAGAAAGAATAGACAGATTTTGGAAGTAGTTCTTGCCTCTCTTTTTGGTATGAACATGCCTCACTTTTATTGGGGGAGACAGTAAAGTCGGCTATTTATCTTATCAATCGAGCTCCTTCCCAATTTATTGATTTTCAAACTCTTCAACACAAGTTATAGTCATTTTACACGATAGCACATCTGCCGGACCTTGAACCTTGAAATTTTTGATGTACAATTTATGTCCATATACCAAAAGTCTCAAGAGGTAAATTGGATCCCTGTGCAAAAAGATGTGTGTTTGTTGGCTATTCTTTTTTTTTATTTTTTTGTTGGCTATTCAAACTTTCAAAAGGGTTATCGGTGCTATGATCCTCAAAATAAGAAGTTGCATCTTACATTAAAAGTCTCCTTTCATGAGAACAAACCTTATTATGGAGGGGGAGTTTCCAGTTCAACTCTTCATGGGGAGAATGCGAGTGAAGCACTTGAGCCGAACTACAAAGATACTGGAGTTCCAAGTTGAGTTCTTAGACATGGAAGCATTAAAACATTAAAGCATCCATTAAAACATTAATTTCTTTAAATAAGATTGACCATATCATAAAAGCACCCATTTTCAGATTACAAAATATTTCAAATAAACTCAAATTTTGAAACTTTTGAGGTTAGAATTAGAGAATGTAACTATTTCAGAAACTACAAAATGAAATTTGAGGCATTTTCATAGTTTTACTGCAAAATTAATTCATTCAATACACATAATATGGTTAGTTTGAAATGATATATGCAATTTCTAACACCGAATGAGTAAATTGTACATAATACTGATATACAATTAGGAGATTTAACATATATTGAAAATTATATAAAATTTACTTGCATCACAAAAAGACATCTTTCCACTTTTTACTTTCCCTTCCCTTATTCAAAGCACACATCTTCAAAAAACATTAATTGAAAATGTTTCAAGAAAAATAATCAACAACTAACATAGATCAAATACATGAATATAGGAACATAAAAAAGAGGATAAAAAAGGGAAACTACAGTTAAAAAAGTATAACTTACCATGAGGTATTCAAGTTTTGCAGATCTAAATCTCAACAAGGCCTTCCCCTCCCCATATATATCCGCTGCCCACATCTCCAAAAAGAAGAAAATAATCAAGGAAAAAAGTCCGATCAAAGCTCCTGAGAGGGTGTTGCATACTTACCAATAGTTTTTCGTTAATTTCTGGCATAAAAACCTTGAAGAAGCCCTTATCCATGTACTCTTTAGTTGTCAAACATTAGGAGAAAAGCAGAATTGACGGCACAACCTTTTTACTCTATAAGCATCTTTATATTAAAGAAAAAATATAAATGAGAAGAAGAGTACAATTAATAATCTGAAGATTCTCATACATTGACCATTTGCATTTTTCATCTGGTCATGCAGTTTTTTTTTTTTGAAAAAAAATTAGTTCTTTTATTACATAAGGGTAGGGGGAGGAGAAATGAGGGAAGGGGTTATGAGGTGAAGAATTGAACCCTCACTAATAAGGTGAAAATACTGGTAGCCAACCAACTAACCTACTGAGATTCCACTTTTATTATGTAGTAAATGAAGATATAGTAATCATTTTTCCTCTCGTGTAGCAAATGTAGAATAGCAACCATGGAGAAATGTGATGACTTATTGTAAGTGAGATGAGTTTTTCCTTATTTGGAATTGAACAATTATAACTAATGTGGTGACTTAACAAAAGAAAGTAATGCTACCATCAGCGTAGTTATAACTGATGCAGCAACTTATTGAATTAATTAATGAAAAGGAATAATTTCGGAAGGTATTTTAGTAAAGTAATGGATCATACTTGAAATTTCGATGTCCAAAGTGAAAATGTGTTGTTAAAAAAATGAAACATTTGAAATAAATATGTTTATTAATAAATAACAAAATGAGGGAAAAAAGATCTCTAGATCTCTAAATTTTAGATAATAACAGAGTACATAACTCTATGAGAATTGAGGTTTTTAACCACCCGTTTGAAGGAGCTTTTCTGGACCATTTTAGGGTGGCCAAATTAACACAAAACATGATCCGAGCCTTTTGCACTTGTATGGAGGTCAAAGTTCAATTTCAGAACCCATAAATTATGTCACAAAAGGCATAACAAGTTATGTCGTACTGTAAAACATAATTCCTACAGAACTCATGTTGAGTGAGGCAAAAGTTCAATTCTGAAACGACAAGTTATGCCCTAAAAGGCATAATAAGTTATGTTGTACTGTATAACTTAATTCCTACTAAAGATTGTGTTGAGCGAGAAAAATATTTTCTAAACTTATGTATAGCGAACTACGTCTTAGAAATAGTACACAACTTATGTCGCATAACTTAATTACGACAGAACTTATGTGGAGTGTGGCAAAAGTTCTCTTAACTTACGTCAAGGTTTAATTAAATATATTTTGTTGAATCTGAAAATAGGGTATTATCAAGTAGGTGAGGCTCGCAAATAACATCCCAAGAATCTTGCATCATAGAAATGGTTTACCAAAGTATGCAATTTGGATCATACTATAATCATCTCCATATCCAAGTTGAAGTCACAATTATCATCCTTATAAAGATTTGTTGGAATTAATGCATTCACAAGGATATTATCCTTGATGTTTAGTCTTTCAATATTATCTCTTAGTCTATCAAGAAGTCTTTTAGAAGTTTGTAATACATGTATCTAGTAAAATATGATATATGTATCTAGTTATTTGTGCAAGACCTTTGATTGATATTTTGAGTAGTATAAATAGAGATGTAGTTGATGATTGTAATCATCTCAAGTGTCCTTAAGTAGCCGAATATAACTTGAGCATTCTCTAAGAAAAGTATTCTCCTTCTATATTTCCTACAAATTGATATCAAGGGCAGTTTTTCGTTCTTAATCTGGTGTTAGGTGAAGAAAAGATTATGGCATCCAAAACAAATGAAGGTGTTGATTCTTCAGTTGTTCTTACTCCATTTGTTGATGGAACTGACTTTGAATATTGAAAGATAATAATGAGAACATATCTGAAACCTAAAGGTTTGTGGACTATTGTTGAAAATGGCTTTGAAGAGCCAAAAACCAATGCTGAACTTTCAGTAGCAGAGATGAAAAATCTTGAGGCTAAGCATCGTCAAGGTGCAAAAGCCTTGAGCAAAATTCAAATGGGAGTTTCAAGAACATATTTTACAAAAATTGCTACTTGTGAGAATGCAAAGCAAGCTTAGGAGTCTCTAGAAGGTAAGGTGTATGGTGACGAAAAGATACGCACTATAAATCTTCAAACTCTTAGAGGAGAGTTTTAAAATTTGAGGATGATAGAATCTGAAAAAATAAATGAATATTGCACAAGAGGTCATGAATATTGTTAATGAAATGAGAAATCATGGTCATGAAATTTTTGACCAGCAAGTTTTGGAAAAGATTCTAATTAGTGTCACATAACAGTATGAGTATATTGTCGCTATCACTGAGGAGACGAAAGATCTTTCTAAGCTTTTCAGTAAAGACCTAGTTGGATTGTTTAGTGTTCACGAGAAGCAAGAATTTTTGTAATGACCCTCCAGGTCATTTCGGTGTTGATGCCTTCTTTCTATCTTTAGAGCATTCCTGTAGCGACCCTAAGTTATTTATAACTTGCTGGCACTGACTGTTCGGTCGCCTGGTTGTTCGTTTGGTTCTTATGCCTGTTTTCCTGTTTTGGAGCTTTTGAACCTTGAAAAGTTAATTTCGGTCATAACTTCAGATAAATGACCTCAGATGGGAATTCTGACGGTTCCATTAGCTCCGGAGAGGACAAATTAGGCTAGAAGCATGGTTTGTCCGAGCCTCGGGGTTTCCGGTGTGATTTTGGGGCCAGTTAGTTCTTGAGCCTTCGAAATTTGGCATAAGGTTGACTTTGGTCAACATTCTTGGTAAACATGCTCAGATGAAAATTTTGAAAGCATGGTTAGTTTCCGAATGCCGAGTTTGGTCTAGAATGACCCTTCGAGAACTTCTGGGAGCTTTCAATCAAAATTCGAGGCCTCCGGTAGAAATTGGCTAAAATGTCCCAATGGGTGTGGGACCCACCTTTTGTCGAAATGACATCTTATGGAAATTTTGACTACGCCATTGAGTCCGGAATGTCAAATTCGAGGGGGTAGCATATTTCGTTTGCATGCACGGGGTTCAGAACGAATCCCGAGCACCCCGTCGGAGATTTGGAGTTGCCAAAACTCAGCTGGTGCAGCTGTCAAAATTGCAGACACACCATCTCTCCGCATTCGCGGAATAGGCTCCGCGTTTGTGGAAGAGTGATGGAGTCTGCTCCACGTTCGCGGGACAAAGGCCGCGTTCGCGGAGGTCTGTGCCCCTATGCTCCGCGTTCGCGGAGGTCTGTGAGGGGTAGGTGTTCTTGTGCTCCGTGTTCGTGGAGGGTTCTCCCCATTTGTGGAGGTCTGTAGGTGTGTGGAGTCCTTGTTCTCCTCATTCGCGGGCCTGGGGCCGCGTTCGTGAAAGTGTAGATTGTTTCTCTACGTGTTTGCGAAGCTCTTTCTGCGTTCGCGGAGTAGAGGTTTGTTTGCCTCCGCGTTCGCGGAGCCTGGGGGCCGCGTTCGTGGAGAAGAGCAGGCAACAGTGGTTATATAATGGAGGTCGAGGTTCATTTGGCTTTTATCTTCAAAAATTCATATCTGCCTCCTCGGTTGTCGGTTTTCTGTGATTCAAAGTCCCAGGCGTTCAGAATCTCGTTGGCTTTGTGGGTTTTCAGTTGTTTAGCATTGGGTGCCCCTCGATTGTCATGAATTTGAGGCGTAAGTTGCTTTCTTTGCCTAATTGTGTAAAGTTTTACATTTTCTTGTTTTGGTTGTTTGGAGCTGATCCGAGCCCCGATTAGCGTTCCGTTTTGGGCTTTAGGTTTGGAGGAGGATTTGGGACCTCTTCACGGAGTCAATTCCAAAATATCCTGAGCGGGTCCCACATTCCTGATTTTGACTCTGAAATTGGTCTATCTCCAATTTTGTATCTAAACGACTGTATTGACGCTGTGACTCTATTTTTGACAGCGTGACAGCATTCTGAGGTCGTTCGGAAGGAGAAATCTCCGATTGAGTAACTTGGAGCGCGCGTGATCGGCTTTTTGGTAGGTTACAGCTTCCGTTCTTTTAAGATTGAGCATGATTGTGTAAATGCTTGTCGACTGGTGTGAATCTGGGGTTGGGTAGCTAGTGTTCTTCTTGTTCTTCTTCTTCTCCGATTTTCTTCGTTTAGAGTTGAATTCTAGGCTTTTCGGGATTAGTTTCTTGCCTTGGGTTGAGTAGTTCGCTTGGGTTGTTGTTAATTTGCCGTGGATTATCTGCTGGGTGGTTATCTGTTGATGCATGCCTGAGTTCGTGATAATTGCTTGGTTTCTGCTGATCTCTGTTGGTTTCTATTATTGTTTTAGCCGTAGAGTAGGCTAGGATAGTATTGCCTTAGTCCTATGCACCTGCTGACTTGAGTATGTATCCGATGTCGTTTCGGATGGACTAGGTCCTTGTAGACTGGTTTAGCAGACTTGGGTCTAATAGTTTGGCCACAGTTTAGGTGTTTAGTGGCTATCGGACCTTCCGATCCCTTCTCTCTTATTTTTACGATTTTGGGTTATTACTTGAAGATTTCGCTATTGCACCGACTGTGGGTTGGTTTATGCTAGGCTGGGAGTCTTCAGTTGACACTCTTATGGGGGTGGCGGCCCGTGGTGTTTAACATTGAATTGTATTATTGAGTGGCGACATTATCCGGTTCGAGGCTGTTGGCTCTTTTATTCGGTTTGATGTTGTGGGCTCTAGTACGCAGCTGATGTTACTCGATTAGCATTCGGTATTTCCAGCGCAGGCTATCGGGGGTAGTCGGCAAGTTCCGATCCGCAACTGATGTTACGCGATTGCAGCCAGGTATTTCAAGCGCTAGACTAGTAGTCCCAGCTGCACAGCTGACGTTATCTGATTGGCGCTAGTATTTCAAGCGCTAGACTATCGAGCGTAGGTTGTTTATCCCAGTCCAAGGCTGAGGTTACGTAGGTGGGACCCAGTAATGCCAGCTCGGGGCTGATGATTTTGTTGGGTCGAGGTATTGGTCCAACTCGAGGCTGACGTTACCCGATTAGAGTCCGGTACTTCCAGCTCGGGGCTGATGATTGGGTTGGGCCCAAGTTGACGTTACCCGGTTAGAGTCCGATATTTCCATCTCGTGACTGATGATTGGGCGGGCCCCAGGTGTTATCTTTCGGGTGCAGGACTCATGGGTGTTGAGGCTTCTAGAGTGGTGTTTTCCTTCGTGTCTGTAGATTAGCTCTTCTGTGTACCTATCGATTTTATGGGGTTCCGTTTGGGTTTTATTTTAATTTTCACACGAGTGTGCCCAATGGGTCCTATGGCGGGGCTAAGCTGGGTTTAGCTTAGTTGTTCTTGTTTGCTTTCCGCTTCCTCTACTTCCATTATGTAGACCTTTGTTTGTGCTGTTTCTATCTTGTCTGCTTGTTTTTACCTTTCTTGCTCAGTCGGCCTATGATGCCTACTGGGTAACTACTGTTTGGTACTCATGCTACACTCTGCATCTATTTTTGTGATGCAGGTCCGAGCACCAGTTATCAGCGTTGAGATCGAGCCTACAACCGTCTGTCTAGGAGACGAGGGTGAGCACATGGTGTTCTGGGATTTCCTGTCTCCTTCTGTATTGTATATTTTGACTTGTCTTTTGCTTTCGAGACATGGTGTTTCTGTGGTCCACTTTTGGGACTTATACTCTTATTAGTAGTTCTGTACTTGTGACTTCCAGGTTCTGGGAGGTATCTTGTGTATACATTTATAGTTTTGTTTTGCTTCACCCTTCTTTATGTGTTGTATTTGTTGCTTCCGCGTAGTTGAGGTTAGTTTCCACCCGTAGTCCCATTACTTCTAAGTTTCGGGATAGGGTTTTGGGCTGGCCTACTGGTGGGTTGGTAGGCGCCATCATGACTCGAGTAATCGGGTCGTGACAAGTTGGTATCAGAGCCCCAGCTTCGTTGGTCTCACTTGTACAGAAGTAGCATCTAGCAGGGTCCTGAGGATCGACGCGGAGACGTCCGTGACTTATCTTCGGGAGGCTACAGGGTGTCCTTAGGATGTTTTCTTGTTTTAATTCCTTTTCGTGCTTTGTGTCTGATAGGCTTCATGAAATCTCACTTGCTTCACTCTGTTGCAAGATGGCTCACACGCGTAGTGGAGGTTGACCTCGAGGTCGAGGTGGTGCCGCGGCAGCTGGCCGTTGTAGAGCGAGGACTCCCGAGCCGGAGCCGGAGCCTCGGGTAGATCAGATTCCTCCTCAGTAGGTGGAGTCGGGACCAGCCCAGCTAGCGCCTTTACCAGCTGCCGCCCCGGATCTTCAGGGCATGCTCACCCAGATCCTAGCTACTATCGGGGATATGCAGCAGCAATAGCCTGCCCCAGCACCAGTCCCAGTGCCATTTTCAGCGCAACAGGGCTAGCCTGCGGTAGCGGCTCTAGAGGTTCACCAGCCACCAGCATCGGCTGTGGTTCAGCCAGACCCTTTGGATGGGGTTATGCCTCTGCAGAAGCAGAAGATGCTCGGGGTGTTTCTTAGACTATCACCGTCGAGGTTCTCTGGGGCTGTAGGGGAGGATGCCCACGAGTTCCTGACTACTTGCCGGGAGAGATTGCAGACGTTGGGGTTAGTGGAGTCTGGAGGAGACAACTTCATAGTGTATCAGTTAGACGGACCGGCCAGACAGTTGTGGCATTCTTTCATCAAGATTAGGCCAGCTGGGTCACCACCGATATCGTGGACGGAGTTTTCTGAGGCTTTTCTGGCCAGGTTTATTCCACGGAGCATCAGGGACCGACTCCGTGATGAGTTCTCGAGGTTGGAGCAGGGCTTCATGACAGTATCGGAGTATGAGGCCAGATTTCAGGAGTTATCTCGTCATGCCACCATGATTATTCCTACCGAGGAGGAGCGGGTTCGATGCTTTTCAGAGGGTTGAGGCTGTAGTTAAGGATTGAGTCGCAGTCTATGCTATCAGCGGGTCGATCATTTCTGGATGTGGTGGACCACGCCCGCACTATCGAGAGGCTTCATCGCGAGGCCCATAGGGGCATCGGCAAGAGGACTAGGCCAGATGATAGTTTCAGTAGGGCCCATCGTAGGTCGAGGGATACCCTAGATCGGGTTCATCAGGGTTTCCAGTTGGGCCAGTCTTGTCGCCCATATCAGGCAGCGTTACTGGTCTCAGAGGGTGACCAACACCGTCAGAGTGGGCATAGTGCCGGCTAGAGCCAGGGCCGAGGTGGTTTCCAGTCAGCTGCATCAGGTCGGGGTGGCCGTCCTTCAGCAGGTAGCAGATTGTCACAGGGTTGCTTCACTTGCGGGGAGCTTGGTCATTGGGCTAGAGAGTGCCCTGTTTCCAGGTCATCTTTATCAGCTCCTCAGGCGGCGAGGCCAGTTTCAGTGGTAGCACATCCAGCTAGAGGATGAGGTCAGCAGTAAGGTGCCCGGGGAGGCCCTAGGGGTGGAAGTATAGGCAGTCGAGTGGATGCGCGGGGTAGAGGTACCCAGGGCCATTTCTATGCAGCTCCAACTAGAGCAGAGGCCGAGGCATCCGATGAGGTGATCATATGTATGGTTCTTTTATGCCATCAGTCCTCTTCAGCCTTATTTGACCCCGATTCTACTTGTTCTTATGTGTCAGCTTATTGTGTGTCTCGATTGGGAGTTAGTCCTGAGCCCTTGTCTGTGCCTTTGTGTGTTTCGACCTCAGTAAGGGATTCCTTAGTAGTGGATCGGGTTTATAGATCATGTGTGGTGGCTATTCAAGAGCAGGACACTCTGGTCGATCTTAATGTGCTGTGTATGGTGGATTTAGATGTGATTCTGGGCATGGATTGGCTAGCCCCTCACTGGGCCGTCTTGGACTGTTATGCTAAGACCGTTACTTTAGCTGTCCCTAGTATCCCGCCGGTGGTGTGGCAGGGCTCTCGTGGTTGCACACCAGTCGGGGTGATTTCTTGTATTCAGGCCCAAAGGCTGGTGGACAGCGTATGTTTGGCTTATTTGGCATATGTTAGAGATGTTAGTAGGGAGGGCCCTATAGTTGATTCCATGCCTATTGTCCTAGAGTTTGCATATGTGTTTCCTGCCGACCTTCCTGGCCTACCCCAGAGCGAGATATTGACTTCGCCATCAACTTGGAGCCGAGTACTCATCCTATTTCTAGCCTGTCGTATCGTATGGCACCTGCAGAGCTCAAGGAGCTCAGTGTTCAGCTTCAGGACCTCTTGGGTAAGGGGTTCATCTAGCCTAGTGTATCACCTTGGGGTGCTCTAGTCCTGTTTGTGAAGAAGAAGGATGGCATCATGCGGATGTGTATTGACTACAGGCAGTTGAATAAGGTGACGTTGAGGAACCATTATCCTATGCCTCGTATTGATGATTTGTTCGACCAGCTTCAGGGTGCCACAGTGTTTTCGAAGATTGACTTAAGATCTGGCTACCATCAGTTGAGGGTAAGAGCAGCGCACATCCCTAAGACAACATTTAGGACTTGCTACGACCATTATGAGTTCCTGGTGATGTGTTTTGGGTTGACTAATGCCCCTGCCGCCTTTATGGATTTGATGACTTGTGTATTCAGACCATATTTGAACTCTTTCGTCATAGTCTTCATTGATCACATCTTGGTGTACCCGTGGAGCCATGGTGAGCATGAGCAAAATTTGAGGATAGTGCTCCAGACTTTGAGAGATCATCAGCTGTGTGCCAAGTTCTCAAAGTGCGTGTTTTGGCTTGAGTCTGTAGCATTCTTGGGGCATGTGGTGTCCAAGGATGGAATTATGGTGGATCCGGCGAAGATTGAGGCTATTCGTGGTTGGGCTAGATCCACTTCTGTGACTGAGGTTCGGAGCTTCGTCAGATTGGCAGGGTATTACAAGCGCTTTGTCGAGGGTTTCTCTAATATAGCAGCACCTCTGACTCGGTTGACTCGCCAGGATGTTCCGTTTGTGTGGTTGGAGGAGTGTGAGAGGAGCTTTCTGAGGCATAAGAAGTTGATTACCACCGCTCCTATATTGACTCTTCCAGTTGAGGGTGAGGGCTTCACGGTTTATTGTGACGCATCTGGCGTTGGTTTGGGTTGTGTTCTGATGCAGTAGGGCCGGGTTATTGCTTATGTGTCGAGGCAGCTTAAGCTGCATGAGCGCAACTACCCCACTCATGATTTGGAGTTGGCAGCGGTAGTTTTCACACTTAAGATCTGGAGGAATTACCTTTATGGAGTACATTGTGAGTTTATACGGATCACCAGAGCCTTCAGTACATTATGAGCTAGAAGGATCTTAACTCAAGGCAGAGCCGTTGGATTGAGCTCCTGAAGGACTATGACCTCTTTATTCTCTACCACCCGGGCAAGGCGAATGTAGTAGCAGACGCCTTGAGTCAGATGGCAGGGAGTATGGGTAGTCTAGCCTTCCTTTTTGTTTCAGAGCGGCCCTTGGCTATGGACATCCAATCTTTAGCCAATCAGATGATCAGGCTTGATGTTTCAGATTCTAGCCGAGTGTTAGCTTATGTGGGGGTTCAGTCATCTCTACTTGATTAAATCCATAGTCGCCAGTTTGAGGATCAGGCATTGGTGGCACTCAGAGAGAGAGTTTTGGCATGTGATGCCGGACAGGTTACCCTAGATTCAAATGGGGTTTTGAGGGTTGCTGGCCGTTTGTGCGTTCCTAGAGTTGATCATTTGATCTAGCTAATCCTTAGCGAGGCCCATGACTCCAGGTATTCTATCCATCCGGGCACAGCTAAGATGTATCGTCATTTGAGGCAGCACTATTGGTGGAGTGGTATGAGGAATGACATCTCAGACTATGTGTCCCATTGCTTATGTTGCTAGCTGGTGAAGGCCGAACATTTAAGGCCTGGTGGAGAGTTGTAGAGATTACTCATTCCTGAGTGGAAGTGGGAGCGTATAACCATGGACTTTGTTGTTGGGTTGCCACGGACTTCTATAGGAGTTGATAGCATTTGGGTCATCGTGGATCGATTGACCAAGTTAGCACACTTCCTTGCAGTTTACTCTTCCTTCAGTGCTGAGAGGTTGGCCCGTATCTACATTTGGGAGATAGTCCGTCTTCATGGTGTGCCTGTTTCTATCATCTTAGACTGGGGTCCACAGTTCACTTCCAGCTTTTGGAGAGTACTTCAGGAGGAGTTGGGCACCCATGTCGATCTTAGCACAACTTTTCATCCGCAGACAGATGGCCAGTTTGAGGTACTATTCAGGTTCTTGAGGATATGTTGCGGGCCTGTGTTATGGATTTTGGAGGTCAGTGGGATCAGTTCTTGCATTTGGCAGATTTTGCGCACAACAACAACTACCATTCTAGCATCCATATGGCCCCATTTGAGGCCTTATATGGTAGGCGTTGTCGCACTCCGGTTGGTTGGTTTAAGTCTACAGAGCCTAGGCCGCAGGGGACATATCTACTTCAGGAGACCATTGGGCAGGTGAGGATGATTCAGGATCGGCTCAGGGCGGCTCAAAGTAGGCAGCGGAGTTATGCCGACCGCAGGCGTCGACCATTGAGATTTGCCGTGGGTGATAGAGTATTCCTCCGAGTGTCATCCATGAAGGGCGTGATGAGATTTGGGAGGTGAGGCAAACTTAGCCCTAGGTATATTGGGCCTTTTGAGATTTTGAGGGTAGTTGGTGAGGTGGCTTATGAGTTAGCTTTACCTCTAGCATTCTCTGCTATTCATCCAGTTTTCCATGTCGATGCTGCATCGGTATGTTCCAGATGAGTCACATGTGCTACAGTATGATGCAGTCGAGTTGGATGATCGCCTGACCTATATTGAGGAGCCAATTGCTATTTTAGCCAGAGATGTGAGGCAGCTGAGGTCAAGAGCCATTCCTGTAGTTAAGGTCCATTGGAAGCATCGTCCAATTGTGGAGGCTACCTGGGAGACCGAGTGGGAGATGCGGGAGCAGTTCCCTAGCTTATTTGAGCCCTCAGGTACTTCTTGATCCTTACTTTTGCGGACGAAAGTCCTTCTAGAAGTGGATGTTGTAATGACCCTCCAGGTCATTTATGTATTGATGCCTTCTTTCTATCATTAGAGCGTTCCCGTAGAGACCCCAAGTTATTTATGACTTGTTGGCACTGACTGTTTGATCGTCTGGTTGTTCGTTTCGTTTTTATGCCTGTTTTCTTGTTTTGGAACTTTTGAACCTTGAAAAGTTGATTTCGGTCATAACTTCAGGTAAAAAACCTCATATGGGAATTCTAACAGTTCCATCAGCTCCGGAGCGGCCAAATTAGGCTAGAAGCATGGTTTGTCCGAGCCCCAGGGTTTCTAGTGTGATTTTGGGGCCAGTTAGCTCTTTAGCCATCGAAATTTGGCTTTAGATTGACTTTGGTCAACACTCTTAGTAAACATGCTCAGATGAAAATTCCGACAGCGTGGTTAGTTTCGGAATGACAAGTTTGGTCTAGAATGACCCTTCGAGAACTTCTGGGAGCTTCCGATCAAAATCTGAGGCCTCCGGTAGAAATTGTCTAAAATGGTCCAATGGGTGTGGGACCCACTTTTTGTCGAAACGACCTCATATGGAAATTTTGACTGCGCCATTGAGTCCGGATTGAATTTGAGGGGGTTGCATATTTTAGTTTGCGTGCACGGGGTTCCCAACGAATCCCGAGCACCCTGTTGGAGTTTTGGAGTTCCCAATACTCAGTTGGTGCAGCTGTCAAAATTGCAGACACCCCATCTCTCCGTGTTCGCGGACCAGAGGCCGTGTTCGCAGGGGTCTGTGCCCTTGTACTCCGCGTTCGCTGAGGTATGTGAAGGGTATGTGTTCTTGTGCTCTGTATTCGCGGAGGTCTGTGGGCGTGTGGAGTTCTTGTTCTCCACGTTAGCGGGCCTAGGGCCGCGTTCGCAGAGCTGTAGATTGCTTCTCTCTGCGTTCGCGGAGCTCTGACCGTGTTCGCGGACTAGAGGTTTGTTTGCCTCCGCGTTCGCAGAGCCTGGGGCTGCGTTCGCAGAGAAGAGCGGGCAGTAGTGGTTATATAATGAAGTTCGAGGTTCATTTGACTTTTACCTTCAAAAATTTATATCTCCCTCCTCGGTTGTCGGTTTTCGGTGATTCGAAGTCCCAGGCGTTTAGAATCTCATTGGCTTCGTGAGTTTTTGGATTTTAGGGTTGGGTGCTCCTCGATTGTCATAAATTTGAGGCGTAAGTTGCTTTCTTGGCCTAATTGTGTAAAGTTTTGCATTTTCTTGTTTTGGTTGTTTGGAGCTGATCCGAGCCCCGATTAGCATTCAATTTTAGGCTGTAGGTTCGGGGGAGGATTTGGGACCTCTTCATGGAGTCAATTCTGGAACATTCGGAGCGGGTCCCACATTCCTTATTTTGACTACGAAATTGGTCAGTCTCCGATTTTGTTAATTTTAGTATCTAAACGACCATATTGACGCTGTGACTCTATTTTTGACAGCGTGGCAGCAATCTGAGGCTATTCGGATGGGGAAATCTCCAGTTGAGTGACTTGGAGCGTGCGTGATTGGCTTTATGGTAGGTTACGGCTTCCCTTCTTTTGAGATTGAGCATGATTGTGTAAATGCTTGTCGACTGGTGTGAATCTGAGGTTAGGTAGCTAGTGTTCTTCTTCTTCTCCATTTTTATTCGTTTAGAGTTGAATTCTAGGCTGTTCGGGATTAGTTTCATGCCTTGGGTTGAGTAGTTGGCTTGGTTGTTGTTAATTTGCCGTGGATTATCTGCTGGGTGGTTATCTGTTGATGCATGCGTGGGTTCGGGATAATTGCTTGGCTTTTGCTGATCTCTGTTGGTTTCTCTGATTGTTTCGGCCGTAGAGTAGGCTAGGATTGTATTGCCTTAGTCCTATGCACCTGCTGACTTGAGTATGTATCTGACGTTGTTTCGAATGGACTGGGTCCTTGCAGACTGGTTTAGCAGACTTGGGTCTGATAGTTGAGCCTCAGTTTAGGTGTTTCGTGGCTATCGAACCTTTCGATCCCTTCTATCTTATTTATGTGATTCTGGGTTATTGCTTGAAGATTTCACTATTGCACCGACTGTCGGTTGGTCTATGCTAGGCTGGGAGCCTTGGTTGACACTCTTATGGGGGCGGCGGCCTGTGGTGTTTAGCGTTGCATTGTTTTATTTAGTGGCAACTTTATCCAGTTCGAGGCTGTTGGCTCTTTTATTCAGTTCGAGGTTGTGGGCTCCGATACGCAACTGATGTTACTCGGTTAGCATTCGGTATTTCCAGTGTAGGCTGTTGGGGTTAGTCGGCAAGTTCTGATCCACAGCTAATGTTATGCGATTGCAGCCAAGTATTTCCAAGGCTAGACCGTTGAGCGTAGGCTACTAGTCCTAGCTGCGCAACTGACGTTATCCTATTAGAGCCGGTATTTCCAGTGCTAGACTGTCGAGCGTAGGTTGTTTATCCCAGTTCAAGGTTGAGGTTACGCGGGTGGGACTCGGTATTGCCAGCTTGGGGCTGATGATTGGGCTGGGCTCAAGTATTGTTCCAGTTCAAGGCTGACGTTACCCTGTTAGAGTTCGGTACTTTCAGCTCAGGGCTGATGATTGGGCTGGGCCCAGGTATTGTTCCTGCTCGAGGCTGACGTTACCCGGTTAGAGTCCGGTATTTCCAGCTCGTGACTGATGATTGGGCGGGCCCAGGTGTTATCTTTTGGGTCAGGACCCATGGGTGTTGAGGCTTCTGGAGTGGTGTTTTCCTTCGTGTGTGTAGATAGCTCTTCTGTGTACCTGTCGGGCTTATGGGGGTCCATTCGAGTTTTATTTAAACTTGCGCACGAGTGTGCCCAGCGGGTTTTATGGGGGGCTCAACTGGGTTTATCTTAGTTGTTCTAATTTGCTTTCCGCTTCCTTTGCTTCATTCTGTAGACCTTTGTTTGTGCTGATTCTATCTTGTCTACTTGTTTTTACCTTTCTTGCTCAGTCTGCCTATGATGCCTACTAGGTACCTATTATTTGGTACTCATGCTACACTCTACATCTATTTTCGTGATGCAGGTACGAGCATCAGTTATCAGCGTTGAGATCAAACCTGTAGCTGTCTGTCCAAGAGACGAGGGTGAGCACATAGCGTTCTGGGATTACCTGTCTCCTTATGTATTGTATCTTTTGACTTGTCTTTTGCTTTCGAGACATGTTGTTTCTGTGGTCCACTTTTGGGACTTGTACTCTTGTTAGTAGTTCTGTACTTGTGACTTCCAGGTTCTGGGAGGTATCTTGTGTATATATTTATAGTTTTGTTTCACTTCAACCTTCTTTATGTGTTGTATTTGTTGCTTCCGCATACTTGAAGTTAGTTTCCACCCGTAGTCCCATTACTGCTAAGTTCCGGGATAGGGTTTTGGGCTGGCCTACTGGTGGGTTGTTAGGCGCCATCATGACTCGAGAAATCGGGTCGTGACAATTTTTCGTGAAGATCAACCCAAAGAAACAACTTTCGAGTCCAAAACCAATGAGAATTTTCAAAATTTCTCAAAAAATCAACAAAAAAGAAGTACAATCCTAAAAAGAAGTAGGATCGTGATGGCTCTACTAAGAAGATTGAACAAAAATGTGAGAAAAGTACTAGTGTTTTTTGTAAAATTTGCAAAAAGACTAATCATAATTTAGAAAAATGTTGGCACAATGGTAAGCCCCAATGTAACTTTTGTAAAAAGTTTGGCCATATTGTGAAGGATTGCAGGCACAAGCAAGGGGAGCAAGCAAATTTCTGTGAAGGAAAGGAGGAAGAAAATCTTTTTTTCACTTCTCAATCTGATGCTTCAGCAAAAATCAATGAATGTTATGTTGATAGCGGTTGTAGCAATCACATGACTTGATATGAAAATACTTTCTTCTCAATTAATAGTAGCATCAATACTAAAGTGAGATTGTGGAATGGAGCCTTAGTTAATTCAAAAGGTAAAGGTACCATTTCGATCAATATAAAAGGGAGCGGTAAGCAAATTCATGATGTTCTTTATGTTCCTAACTTGGAAGAAAATTTGCTTAGTATTGGTCAACTCATGGAAAATGGTTATTCTCTTGTGTGTAGAGATTATTATTGTAAGATTTAGGGTAAAATTGAGCCAAATCAAGTCATTGTTGAAGTAAAGATGATAAAAAGAAACTTTCCTTTACGATTCATTACAATGCATTAAAAAATGAAGTTGTAGATGATTCATGGCTTTGGCACAAAAGATTTTGTCACTTAAATTTTCAGGGTTTGAAGCTTCTCAAGCAAAATGACATGGTGCAAGGCCTTCCTGAGATACATACTGAGGTGGATCTATGTGAAAGTTGTATAATGGCAAAGCAACGTAGAAAGTCTTTTCCAAAAGGAAAGTCTTGGAGAGCAAGTGTACTTTTGGAACTAATTCATACAGACATTTGTGGACCAATGAATACTCTATCTTTGGGTAGCTAAAGGTATTTTCTAATCTTTATTGATGCTTTTTCAAGAATGACTTGGATTTATTTCTTGAAAGAAAAGTCAAAAGCATTTGCTACATTCAAGATATTTAAAACCTTTGTTGAGAAGCAAAAAGCCTGTAACATCAAAACCATTCACAGTGATAGAGGAGGTGAATACACAAGTCGAGAATTTGAAGAATATTGCAAAAATGAAGGCATTCAAAAGCAACTTACAGCAGGTTACACTCCTCAATAAAATGGTGTATATGAAAGATAAAATAGAACCATTGTTGAAATGGCCAGAACAATGATAAATGAGAAAAGGCTGCCAAAATAATTTTAGGCAGAAGTAGTACATACAACAGTGTTCGTCCTCAATAGGTGCCTGACAGAGGTATTGAAGGACAAGACACCAGTTGAAGCTTGGAGTGGAATGAAACCTTCTGTATGTCATTTTAAAAATTTTGAGTGTATTTGTTATGCTCATATACCTTCTGAGAAAAGAACAAAATTGGATGAAAAGAGTAAAAAATATATATTTCTTGGCTATAGTGATGTGACAAAAGGCTATAGGCTTCTCGGTGTCAAAACTAACAAACTTATTGTTAGTAGAAATGTCATTTTTGATTAAAAAACAACATGGAATTTGAAAGATAAAAAGGTGGAGACTACTTTCATCATTTCTTTAGATGTGTCAAATCAAGAAGAGGATGACGAAGAGGAAGATGTCCCTCAAGGGGGTGAAATCTCAGATTCAGATGATGAAGAACCACCTCAAAGAAGAACAAAAATGTTGAGCGATATTTATCAAAGAAGCAATTTTGCTAGTGTTGAGCCTAAAAAGTATGAGGAGGCAATAAAGCCTGATGTTTGGAAGAAAGCCATAGCAAAAGAAATTCGGATGATTGAGAAAAATAATACTTGGGAGCTTGTGACTATACTCAAAGAAAGAGAAGTTTTAAGTCTAAAATTGATTTACAAAGTCAAACTTATTCAAGAAGGACATATTCAAAAGCAAAAGCAAGGTTGGTTGCTAGAGGTTTCACACAAAAACCATGAATTGATTTTTATGAAACTTTCTCACAAGTTGCACGTCTTTAGACAATTAGAACTGTGATTGTTGTTGCTACACAAAAGAAATGGAAGATTTTTCAACTTGATGTTAAGTCTGTACTTCTAAATAGAAAACATGATGAAGAGATTTATGTTGAGCAACCTCAAGGATTTTGTTTCAAGGGGGAGAAGAGAAGGTGTACGGGCTAAAAAAAGGCTCTTTATGGGATGAAGCAAGCGCCAAGAGCTTGATAAAATGAAATCGATACGTACTTGTTGGAAAAAATACTACAATATTAATAATGTATTGGAATTATAAAGTGGTGAATAACTTAATACAAGTACTGTGTCGTGGCAAACCACTACCTTGATAGCGATTTCGGCTTGACTCCGGTTCAAATCATTTTAGCCGGTCGCTCCCCAAGGTTGCACAGTTACTCTCAAACACGTGCACTCATGGCTGAAAGTTTGAAGATTACCCAAAACCAATTGCCCAAAGAAATTTTAAGAATAAGAAGAAAGGAAGAAAATGCTTTCTTTTCTTTTTGGTTATATGTTAATGTTCGAAAAAAGCCAAGCTTATATAGGATTAGCAAAAGAGGACTTTCAAAGTGAAGAGTTTATTTGTATATTGCATTGTGAATTCTAATGACATTAAAAGCCATTACATCACATTCTACAAAAACTCTTCTTTTGTTTGGGAACGAAAATATTATTCTCTTTGTAATGTAATTTACTTTGTCTTCTTTGCATTACAAAAAAATAAATAAAGGTATAATTAATATCACAATCCCCCACTAATGCAAAGATAAAGAGAAAGAACAAATTTTGACAAAAGGAAGGAACATGTACTTAAGTGTCAATATCTTTCAATTTGAATTGACATGTAGTGATATGAGGCAACAACTTAATATCCACAAAGTGAATTACTCTTGAATTTCCTGGATATAAATTGAGACCACCTTAACACATACCATATCCTTAAATTTAAGCAACCTCCGCGATACAAACAAAGTGCTTTTAAGGTCATGCACACATACCTTGGGTCTTACAAGTGCTCTAGTAAGATGACCCAAGTCTTTCATAAAAGGCGACCACACCTTTAGACTCACGTAGGTGATTCCATCAAGTCTATCTCAAATAGACCACTTTAAGGTTATAGAATCATTAAGAGTAAAATAAGCTCAACCTTTTAAAACACTGCCTCACGCCATAAGATAGAAAATATATTGTATATTGAGGCCTAACGAGTCCGCCACATTACCTCAATCAATGGGCTTTAGCTCTATCCCTCTCAACCTTTCAAGGATTATTTTCTTTGTCAAGCCCTTGGTCATAGGATCCGCCAAATTTCTTTTGGACCTTACATATTCCAAGGAGATAACATCCAGTTTCAACAATTGTTGAACTGCACCATGTCTTATGCGAATATGTCTCTTTTTTCTATTGTACACACTATTTTTTAGAAATTCCTATTATTGCTTGTGAGTCAGAATGAAGAGAAACTGGTGAAACTTGCCTTCCCCATAATGGCACATCCGCCAAAATATTTCTTAGTCACTCAGCTTCTTGCCCTGCCAACTCGAGAGCAATGAATTCAGATTCCATGGTAGAACGTGCTATACAAGTCTGTTTGGAAGACTTCTAAGAAATAGCACCTGCACCCAAAGTAAACACATAGCCTCTAGTAGAGCTAACTTCCTCATTGCCAGTTACCCAGTTTGCATCACAAAAATCTTCTAAAACAGTAGGAAATTTATTAAAATGCAAACACCAATTCATAGTACCTCTCAAATACCTTAGCAAACGATGAAGAACATTCCAATGTTCACTACTGGATTATGAGTATATCTACTCAATCTACTAACATCATAAGCTATATCAGGCCGAGTATAGTTCATGAGAAACATTACACTCCTAATTATTCTAGCATATTGAGTTTGAGAAACACTAGATTCTTTAATATTTCTCAAGTGTATACTAGGATCATAAGGAGTTCTTACTGGAACTACATCAAAACAGTCAAACTATTTCAACATCTTTTCAATGTAATAAGATTGAGACAAAGAGAAACCATCATTAGTTCTTTTGATTTTAACTCCTAAAATCACATTTGCTTCACCAAGGTCTTTCATTTCAAACTTAGAAGACAAAAATTCTTAGTCTCATTAATGACATTCACATTAGTGCCAAAGATTAACATGTCATCTACATATAAACATATAATCACACAGTCTAACCCTATCATTTTAGAATAAACACAAGTATCAGATGAATTTACAAGAAATTCATTATCCATTAATTTGACATTAAACTTTTCATACCACTGCTTAGGTGCCTGTTTTAGTCCATACAAGGATTTTCTCAATTTGCATACTTTATCCTCTTGTCCTGGAACCACAAAGCCCTCATGTTGAGTCATATAGATCTCTTCCTCTAAATAACCATTTAGAAATGCTGTTTTGACATCCATTTGATGTACCACTAAATCATGAATAGCGGCTAAAGTAATAAGAGTTCTAATGGTAGCTATTTTAGTCACAGGAGAATAAGTATCAAAGTAATCAACACCTTTCTTTTGGTTAAAACCCCTAATCACAAGTCTAGCCTTATATTTATCAATTGTACCATCAGGTCTCAATTTCTTCTTAAATATCCACTTGCTACTTATGGGCTTACAACCTTTAGGTAAATCATACAAGTCCAAGTATGATTAGAAACTACAGAGTCTAATTCACTTTTAATAGCCTCTTTCCAAAATATCACATCTATTGATCTCATTGCTTCATCATAAGTCTTAAGTTCTTCTTCTATTAAGTAGATAGACACTAATTCATCACTTTAAACATCAATGTCAATATTTTCAGTCAAGAAGGTAGTAATAAAATCAGGACCAAACCTAGTCTCAATTCTACATCTTTTACTCCTTCTAAGTTCATTTTCATGTTCATTAGAAATAACATCAAAAGAAGGCATAACATGAGAATTAACAGACATAGATGTAGAAGCATTATTTTGCACATCACTCGGCACATTATTTTTCAAAGGAAAAATATGCTCAAAAAATTCTGCATCTCTAGATTCACAAATAGAATGATCACTTAGAGACATAAATCTATATGCAGCACCATTTTGAGCATAACCAATAAAGACAGTATCAGAAGTCTTAGAACCAATATTTACCCGGTTAAAATCACGTAGACCAACCTTAGCCAAACAGCCCCACACTTTTAGAAATTTCAAGTTAGGGGCAAACCCTTTCCACAGCTCATATGAGGTCTTGTCTAACTTCTTATGAGGGACTCTATTAAGAATATAACATGAAGACAAAACTGCTTCTCCCCACATATTGTCAGATAGACCAGAGCTTAAAAGCATAGACTTCATCATTTCTTTAAGGATTCTATTTTTTTGTTCGGCTACACCATTTTGTTGGGTAGTATAAGGAGCACTAACCTCATATATAATACCATATTTCTTTAAAAAATCCTCGGGATTTTTAGTACTATATTCACCACCCCTATCAGATCTAAATCTCTTGATTTTCCTGTCTGATTGATTTTCCACTTCTGCCTTGAATTTCAAAAACATGCTTTCAGCCTTATCTTTAGACTTAAAAAGATATGCCTTATTGTATCTAGAAAAAATCATCAACAAAGTAGTGTGATACTTTTTTCCACCTTTGCTAATAGTGTTATTGAAGTCCACTAAATCTGAATGTATTAGTTCAAGCAATTCAGTCTTTCTACAAATAATAGATTTGAAAGATTTCTTGGCATGCTTTGCTTCTACACACACATGACATTTAGAAAAATCATCAGTTTTTATCTTAGAAGTTAATTCTATTTTTCTAAGTCTTTTAATAAAAGCAATATTAACATGACCTAGTCTACCATAACACAAATTAATAGACTCCACAATATAAGCAGAATTTGAAATATTTGCATTATTGACAATCTGTTGAACAATGTTCAGTACAAATAAGCCTCCACTAAGATATCACTTCCCAACAAAGTCTCCTCCACGAGAAATAATTATTTTATCAGCTTCAAAAATAAGTTTAAGGTCTACTTTGTTGAAAAGTGCTCCGGACACTAAGTTTCTACGGAGGGAGGGAACATACAAAACATTGTTCAAGGATAAAGTTTTTCCAGAAGTTAATTTAAGCAAAATTTTTCCTTTACCTAGAACTCCAGCAGTAGTGGATTTACCTATGTAAACACACTCTCCATCAGTGGCCTCCTCAAAGTCATGGAATAACTCCTTATTGACTCAAAAATGCCTTGAAGCGCCTGTGTCTAGCACCCATTCAATTTTGTAAGCCACCAGATTTGCCTCAACGACTACAACAACAATCACTTCATTACCCTCAACAAGATGAGCTTGGACATCACTTTGTCTTTCCTGCTTTGAGTCCTGTCCTTTTCTTTGATAGCATTTGGTAGCCCTGTGACAAAGTTTCCACAAACAAAACAAGGACCCTTAGATTTTTGAATTTGGCTCTCATGCTTGATAAATTGATTTTTCTTCTTCACATGTTCCTTTTTCAAGACTTTCTTCTGTTTGCCTTTGAACCTGTCTTTCACAATAGTATTAGAAGATTCCACAAGATTAGCTTTAGAAGAATAAAAAGAAAGTGCTTCCATCTTATCTATGAGACGGTTTGCCTCTTCAGTCCTCATGTGACTGATAAGTTCTTGGAGAGTTAAATTCTTTTTCTTATGTTTTAATTATTTTCTATAATCACTCCAAGATGGTGGGAATTTTTCAAGCAGAACATTAGCCTGAAAAATCTCACACATCTTCATGTCCCCGTTGAGAACATCAACTGTCAAGTTCTCATATTTGTGAACTTGATCCATTATAGGCTTATTATCAACCATTTGAAATTTAATCCACTGACCGATAACATATTTTTCCTTTCTTGCATCATCAGCACCATATTTCTTTTCTAAATTATCCCATATTTCTTTGGAAGATTTATAAGTAACAAATAAATCAAATAAAGGATTAGTCATATGATTTAGCAAATGTCCTCTTACAATTTTGTTATACTTTACAAACTTCTTCTTAACAACATCATCAACAACCACAACATTGTTAGAATCAGTAGTAGTTTTAGAACTATCTATAGAAGGTTCATTAAATAAAACATAATCAATTTCTAATTGTTCAATGAAAATCAAAAGTTTTTGTGACCAGCGTTTAAAATTGTTTCCATCCAAAGGCTCAAGTTTTGACAAATCAGAAAAAGTTTTGTTCAAAGAAATTGCCATTTATCAATATTGTATTTAAGAAAGTCGCTTTCAAATTATTAGAAAAAAATACTACAATATTGATATTGGATTTGAATTATAAAGTAGTGAATAACTTAATACAAACAATGTGTTTGGAGATTCCACAGTTACTCTCAAACACGTGCACTCGTGGCTGAATGTTTGGAGGTTACCTAAAACCAATTGCGCAAAAAAATTCTAAGAATAAGAAGAAAGGAGGAAAATGCTTTCTTTTATTTTTGGTTGTATGTTAATGTCACAAAAGGCCATACTTATATAGGATTTGCAAAAGAAGAGTTTCGAAGTGAAGAGTTAATTTGTATAATGCATTGTGAATGTTAATGGCACTAAAAGCCATTACATCACATTCTACATAAACTCTTCTTTTGTTTTGGAACGGAAAAGCTATTCTCTTTGTACTGTAATTTACTTTGTGTTCTTTGCATTACACAAAAATGAATAAAGGTAGAATTAATATTACAATACTTTCTCAAAAATAATTTTCAAAAAAGTAAAAGTGAAGTGACTTTGTAAATGAAGCAAGAACGTGGTAGCATTGTCATTGTTTGTCTCTATGTGAATGATTTGTTTTTTTACATGAAATGATGTGAAGATGATATAGAAATTCAAGCAAGATATGATGCAAACCTATGAAATGAGTGATCTTGGGTTGCTACATTATTTCTTGGGCATTGATGTTTCTCAAGTGAAAGAAGAAATTTTTATTTCTCAAAAGAAGTATACTAAAAGTATTCTTCAAAAATTCAAAATGATGAATTACAGGTCTATGGCCATACCATTAGTAGAAATAAGAAGTTCAGAAAAGATGATGGTGCAAAGAAAGGTAATAGTTCACTTTACAGGAGCTTGATAGGAAGCTTGCTATATCTTACTTCAACAAGACCTAACATTATGTTTGCTGCTAGTTTGTTATCCAGATTCATGCAAGAACCAAGTCAAGTGCATTTTGGAGCTACAAAGCGTGTTCTACAATACTTGAAATGAACAATGGATTATGGAATAATGTACAAACTTGATGGAGATTTGGACTTAATTGATCGTTCTGATAGTGATTGGGCTGGAAGTATGGATGACATGAAGAGTACTTCTGGTTATGCTTTCTTATTTGGTTCAAGTATTTGTTCTTGGTTGTCAAAAAAGTAAAGTGTTGTTGCTCAATCCACCACCGAAGCAGAATATGTCTCAACAGCTAAGGCTACTTCTCATGCTATTTGGCTTAGGAGAATTTTTGAAGACATTGGTGAAAAACAAAAAAGAGGGACTATTTTGTATTGTGATAACAAATCAGCGATTGCCATTGCCAAGAATCCAGCCAACCATGAAAGATCGAAGCATATTTCCATCAAGTATCATTTTATCCAAGAAGCACAAGAGAAAGGCGAAATTCAGTTTCATTATTGCCAGACAGGAGAACAACTTGCTAACATCTTCACCAAAGCACTTCTTATAGAAAAGTTTTGCTACCTTCGAGAAAGCTTTGAAGTTGTTAATCAAATTCATTAAGGGGGAGTGTTGGAATTAATGCATTCACAAGGATATTATCCTTGATGTTTAGTCTTCAAATATTATCTCTTAGTCTATCAAGAAGTCTTTTAGGAGTTTGTAATAGGCATAATACATAAATATGACCCTTAACTTGGCTTCAGTGGACAACTATGCCCTCCAACTTTGAGTGTGCACAAGTAGACACTTAAACTTGTATAAAATTGAACAAGTAGGCACACACGTCCTACATGGCATAATACACGTAGGACGCCATGTAGGACGCAAAATTGCCATGTAGGGTGCCATGTAGGACAAATGTGTCTATTTGTTCAATTTTATACAAGTTTAAGTGTCTACTTGTGCACACTCAAAGTTGGAGGGCATAGTTGTCCACTGAAGCCAAGTTAAGGGTCATATTTATGTATTATGCCTTTGTAATACATGTATCTAGTTATTTGTGCAAGATCTTTGATGATATTTTGAGTAGTATAAATGGAGATGTAGTAGATGATTGTAGTCATCTCAAGTGGCCTTAAGTAGCCTAATATAACTTGAGCATTCTCTAAGAAATTATTCTCCTTCTATATTTCCTACAAGATTCTGCATCATTGGTCAAAATTTTCAACTTACTTGTGTTCGCCTAGATGTATGACTTTTGTAGGATAACATTGTCACACCCTTTTTTTGTAAGATTTTTCCAATTAAAATGACATTATTGAGAAGGAATTATTTTATTTACAGAACTAGAGTCGTCACTTGGAATTGAGTTATGGTGTTCCAAGTCACCTTTTTGAATTTCTAATAAAAAGGAAATGACTCTTTTTATTGTTAAATGAAAACAAAGGACTAGGTAAGGAATTTTGTTGATCCATGAAAAGGTATGAGGCACTCCTACAGGATCATGTGGTCCTAACACAACCATTTTTATCAACTTATACTTGACTTAAATTAGTGGTGGACATAATAAATAGTTAATTATGCCTATGGTTTGCTTAAATTGTTCAATTTTATTAGTCTTAACTAAGACGTGAAATTGCAGCCACAGCTTTGATAAACATTGGTTAGAACGCATAAATGCGACCTCCCCTTGTGTATCGCATCCTAAATTTGAGCCTATTCGTCTTGGTTAAATTAAAGGTTATTATTTTACTAAAAGTGTGTGGGTCAAGATGCGTAAATGCTACCTTTTCATTTCACTTATATTTCCTTATTTGAGACGCAAAATTGTGACCTCATGCAAGACGATATATTATTTATGCCCTCGTTAGGGCTTAACACTTATGAAGCACTTATTCTTCTAAGTTGGGATTTCTAATTTTGACCCTTTTCTCTCATTTCTTTTATTGATTGCAACAGGTCTTGAATAAAAAAAATTCATCTCACCTTTAATAACTTTATTAAGTAATTAAGCCCTTAGATTTCTTTCTTGAGCCAAAATTTCTATTGTTGACGTATGAGTTGAAAACACTCAAAAGCGTAATGCATTATTAACAATAAACAAACTGATTACCATGACCCTATTTGCCAAAATAAGTAATCAAATGTTATAGTGAACTACTCCCAATTAATCCAAATAAATTAGTTCACTTTAAACTTAAAAGCAAGTAAGCAACACATGACAAATTATTAGAAAAAATAGAAGCATGCCAACCCCGAACTTACCAATGGATTTGTGGATTAAGACCATCAAATTGGCCAACACATCACTGCCAAAAACAATATAAAAGAAAATTAGGACAAGGAAGAAGAACAACCTCTGTAAAGTATGTGATTTTTGGACAGCGCAGTTGATCATAATTCAACTATAAACCTCATTAACCCCACTGTTTTTGCTTCGATCAGAGAACTTAGTGGCTGGAAGAAGGTCAATTGGTGGTTTGAAATGGTAGCTATAATAGAAGACTTGGAATGCAAGAATATATGACTTGTATTTTATTTTTTAAAGGGCCGGAGTTGTAAATAAGCAAGATAAACTAATACCAATTCATATTATGAATGTCGTAAGAATCTACAACCTCAGTTAATGGGTTTAGTTATTCATACTAGAAATGAAAAATACAAGATAAAATATGTTGTGAAAATATCGTGGGTCTAGCTTACAATCACAAGCAAATAAAATAGAAACGAAAAATAACACAAGGATTTAACGAGATTAGGCTAGACTAATCCTACAAGCAAAAGTAGAGAAAGTTTTTCACTATGTAAATAAGAAGATGTGTACAATCCTTTAGAATCTCAAACTACATCCCCTATATATAAATCCTGAGTAGTCTCAAACCTATTAGGAAAAAGTCATCCTAATCCTTGAAGGACATTATTCGTTTTTCAGAACTATAGGACAAAGTGTCTCCTAAATCAATAGGGATTATGAGTTTTCAGGGGAAAATTCAAGAGATAATTAAAAAAATGTAATAACAAACATAATTAAAGATTAAACAAAGAAGAATAAGATATGCAAACTTGTTGAGTCCAAATGAACACACAAGTGTACACAATTGTACAAATATTATAGAATTTTTAGTCCAAATATCATACCCATAAAGACTTTTCAATTAACCATTTACTACATTAAACTAATTAATGTGCTGCCCCAAGTGCCAAACTTCAGAAGCACAAAATTCGACCAGGCGGCACACTGCTTGGCACGCTGCGCTACCCTGTAAAGGGCACTACGTGGCGCGCCACGTCAGGCCTTTTTTGAGAGAATATTATTTCAAAGCCAAGTCCAAGATATATTATATTTCGGATGAACAGAGAAAAACATAATGAATTCAGTATTTTGCAAGTGAAGTAATGGACATTCCATGTTTTCAACAGATCAATGTAGACCAAATAATGGTTTAACATTTGAATGTAAATAAACTAGACTTTAGTCTTAATGCCAATTAATTGGCTTAACTTCCAAATCTATTAATACAAACTAAAATATTCTTCAATGTTTGGTCAACAAACAACAATACTTATTGTCTTCAAAATTTGTCTGCATATAAAAGCACTGAAAGCCATAAAAGCCATGTTAAATAGAAACATATTATTTCTTGTTGGGATGTGAACCTTCTCCTTCATGGACAATGTGAAACTGTAAGTAAAGGACTTTGTTGTGTTTTTCTCTCACAAATTCACAAATACATGTATCATTTTTCTCCACAAGGTTCCGCTTATATAAATTGTGCCACCCGCCAATTAGCCATATTCTACCATCCTGCCAAATCTTGAGTTTTGTCTCAAATTCTCTGCCAACAGAGTCATGAATGGTCATGCTTGAAGGGAGTTCAAGTTGGTAGTCTCTCACCACATCAGCCGGAACGTACTACAATTAGGAAAAAAGACATAGTTAACTGAGAATATTATAAGATTGAACTATAAAACAATCAACTAAAATAGTTATAGGTTAATAATTACCTGTTGATTTCTCCTATCTGGACGTATTTTTGTTACAAAGTAAGGATTTTTTGTCTTAGTTGCATGTCCGATTCTAAATATATCTGTATCAAATTGGTCATAGGATCATTCACCCTACCAACAGTCACACTTTTGCATTTAACTGAATCAAAAAAAGTTAACTAGTCAAGTTTACAAACTGAAATAACATGGATACTCAGAGTTACTCTATCTGTTTTATTTTACAAGGTCGTCTTTTATTGAACATGGACTTTAAGAAAGAAATCAGACTTTTACACATATCAAAAGTATTAGAAAATGATATTTAAGTTGATTATTCTTTGTTATTCAAAAAACTAAAAAAAAAAAGTTCCCTTAGAAGGCTCGTTTTGTTAGCGGACCAACAACTAAACATTTTAAAAAAGCACCTAAAACTTGTATCCTTAAATATATCATGACACTTCTATGAATACAAGATCATCATATATTACTAAAAGTGGGAACAAAAAAAGTTGAAAGTTGAAATACCATTTTACCCCTACACTAAATTAAAGTATGGAAAAGGGTCATATTTGCCCTTGTACTCTTAGAAAAGGGTCATATATATACTTTGTCATACTTTTTCGATATATTTGCCCTTACCATCCAGCTTTGGGCACATATGTGCCCTTATACAGTTGAGTAGCATGTCACAATTTTTATTATCCTACATGGCTCCACATGTATATATTCTTATTATAATTAAGGGTTTACTTTCTATTTAGTCTTATATCCGACCCATTTAGTAAAATCCGATTCAACAAATGTGAAGTCCCATTAACCCCATTTTCCATCCCTATCCCCAATTTTTTTAAAAAAAAATTTGTGAAAATCCAGCCTATACCACTACAAGAATCTACACCAATAAACCAAGAAAACAGCGAAAACAACACTAATTTCATGAATCATACACAAATAAACTAAGAAAACAGCAAAAAAAACACTAATTCTATGAATCAGAGACCTCAATGAAGGTAGAGGAGATGGAAACAAGTAACGTGGCACAGGACCAAAGGAAAGAACCAAGAGCACTGACATTGGCACGATTATGATGAGCAGCAAGAAATGCAGCAAGAGGGTAACTAAGACATTGAACTAATGATCCGTAGAGATTATAGTTTTGAAATCCGACCCAATCAACGTGAAGACCCATTAACCCTATATGGGTTGAATATAATAATAAATAGAAATTAAATTTTTAATTATAATAAAAATATATATACGTGGAGCCATGTAGACGCCATGTAGGCACCATGTAGGATAATAAAAATGGTGACATTACACTTAACTATACAAGGGAAATATGTGCCCAAAGTTGGATGGTAAGGGCAAATATATCAAAAAAGTATGACGAAGGGTAAATACGACCCTTTTCTAAGAGTACAAGGACAAATATGACCCTTTTCTAATTAAAATATTATAAATATTTAGTTAATTACATGTTTAAATATTAGTGATAATCAATTACTACATAGAGTAAATAGAGAGTTCATGTGCTCATAGGAGGATTGTTTACTCTTCCAGATTTTAATGTAGGTTCAGTTGCATATATTTAATATTCTTAAAGTTGTTCTCTTTATCTATTTTGGCCCTTTGAAATTCCACTGTTAGTGGTGTTTCACTTAAATATTATTTGCACTTATCTTTTTCTTATCTATATTTTTTATTTTTATTTTTCTGTTATGAAACTTTATAGAACAAGAAGAAGAATAAAGTACGGAGAAGAGAGAAGACTTCTTATTGATATTTAGGGATTCACAGATGTGTTTTACAATGAAGATAACCCCTCTATTTATAGGGGAAAATTGACTTGGTCCCCATGTAGGATTACTAACCATAATCTAAAAGGACTCCATATAGTAGACAATCACTATAACACTACTATGTTTATAACACTCCCCCTTGAATGTCTATTTGGTAGATAATGTGCCTCGTTAAAAACCTTACTAAAAACAACTTTAGAAAAAGAAAAACTCTAGTGAAGGAAAAGAGTACACGTATCCAATAATACATATCTAGGCTACCTCATTAAAAACCTTACAAGGAAAACCCAGTGGGACAAAACCTCGTGTAAGGGAAAAGGAGTACAACACGTATTAACTCCCCCTAATGAGAACATCAATCCAGAGACTTGAATCTTCACATTCCAAGCTTGTACACCATCTTCTTGAAAGTTGCAGTTGGTAGAGACTTGGTGAATAGGTCAGCCACATTGTCACTTGAACGAATCTGTTATACATTGATATCACCATTCTTTTGGAGCTAATGTGTATGTAGAAAAACTTTGACGAAATGTGCTTCCTTCTATCTCCTTTTATGAATCATCCTTCAGGATCGAGGAACTATGCAAGTTCCTCACTTCAACTTCTTTAAGCAAAAAATCTATTGCCTTTTGAAAACTCTTCAAGAGTTCAATTCAAGTTATTAACTTGCATAACAATACGAAAGATTCTTGATTGATTTAATCTATCTATAAGGATTATAAACAAGTTTTTCAAAAACTTGCATATGTTTCATGCATTTTGAATCCTTCAAATATTTCATATCAATTTTTTCAAGTACAACATCAAGTATTAGAAGCATGGCATCTTCTAATGTCTAGACTGCAAGTCAAATAAGCTTTACGCTTACCAAGATGCATCATTCCACTTTTCACTTTTAACTCGATAATTATTTCTAGGCCAGCATGCTTTAATAAATGTAGAATTTATATCCTCATAATCTTTTACAATATTGTTCACTATTGTATCAAAGATATCATCGACGAAATATTACTTTGTATCGGTTCACAATACGACATAACTTATTGAGATCTCATGACTTCATTATTTTCAGGTACCTATCCCTCTCATGAGGTTTCATGAAGTGTTATGTCATAGGCTATTCAAGAGCACATTGCCTCCTTATTATGATCATTTTGATTCTTTTTCTCCTCCCCCTTTTCCAAGAATTATTCTATCATGCTTCATGCATGTCGTAGACTCTATCCTTTAGGACATTTAATAGGAGCATTTGCAACTCTTGATTGCTTCTTATCTCCCCCTTATGTTAGATAAACTAACATACATCTCAATCTATTTAGGAGAATCCATCTTTGTGCATCATAATATATTCATTAATCATATATCGCACATCAAAATTATTAGATGAAAAATATTTGGTCCCTCACCATAAATAAATTAAGAGAAAAATTGATCATAATTTATTAGTCTGATGCATACATTTACTTTAATATGTAATACATTATATTTCAGACCATGAAACTTTGTTCTCATAAGCAATGATTGATTATTTATCTAAGATATTTAATGTCACATCAGCTTGGATATTTATCAATGTTATCAAAATGAACTTTCTTGATTACGTATTCTGAAAGTTGTGCTTTTAACTCAATTATTTTGCACAAACAATTTTGCGAATGTCAAACTGCAAGTTGATAACAAACGCATATGTGATTATCTTATATATGCATCTCTTTATCATATCACATGATAGGTGAACGGGCCCATATTCACCTTTTATTCTTTTCAGAATTTAGGGGTTTAGTCCCAGCATTAGTTGATCCAATCAATTTATCATTAGAACACGCAACAAAAAGAATTCTTGAAGAATCTTTTGGTTCTTTAGTGTATGTCTAATAAGTAAACTCCAAGTTTACCATGACATGTGCCTTTTACTTTTAGTAAATTTCTAATTTACTATGATATAAACAAAATTTAGATTTACTACTTCTGGAGTAATTTTTAAATTTATTTCTTCTCAATCACTCTACCTCTTCTTAAGGTGAGTTGTGATCCCATCATGATAAAGTGCACATCCATATTAGTAAGCTTTATTTTGCACTATCACATTCACTTTAGTATTGAGTTTATTCAATCCCAATCGATAGACATTAACTATTAAATGCTTGAGATGAAAACTTTGCATTGTTATAAGGCGAATGGACTTAATCTGATTATCAAAAAATTGTACCAGTGACGATATTATTTGTGCCAACAATTTTGCAAACACCAAGTTGCGAGATGACAATAGGAACACATGAGACCATATAGAAGGATATTAGGACCATGAATTATCTAAACAACCCACTAAGTGGGTGAATAGGTCCACAAATATCCCCATGTATACGTTCCACAAATGCAAGGGACTCAATCTCAACTTTCATTGATGATGGTCTCACAATTAACTTGTCTTTATAACAAGTAGTACAAGAAAATTCACCATTTAAAAGAATCTTTAGGTTCTTTAATGGATTTCCATTTTAATTTTCTATAATCGGTCTCATTATTATAGACCCATGATGTCCCAGACGATCATGCCAAAGTACGAAAGCATTGAAATTAATAAATTTCTTATTTACTATAGAATGTGCCTCAATTGCACGACCAAGGTCATGACCTTTTTCATGCCTACCATGGTGGTCTTACACCTCATTCACTTCATAGAATGGATCTATATTTTAAGCATTCATCAAAAGTTCTCATTCTTCATGAATGGAACACAATCATGTGAGCATATCAAATTTTGATAGCTTTAGTACCTCATTCCATGTTCATGTGCATTATTCAATCACTTGTCTTCTTTCAGACATATTAGGCACTGCTACCACATTCACTTTAGGGAGTGGAGCGATTTCAATGGAATAGGTTTCTTGACTAATTTTCATCAAAAGCACATTGTTTGCTTTAGTAATCAATATATCATCAATCTATTGCATTGGTGTTTAAATCCAATGTCTTACCCATATAAAGGCTTCTTAAGCCATAAATTGATGGGACTTGAACCCAATCATCTTATCATTATAGTGCATCGAAACTTTTAATTCGATGTCTTATCCTCTTGGTGTGATTGGACATGAATCCATCGTCTTACCCTCTTGGTGAGATTGAACATGAATCCAACGTCTTACACTCTTGATGTGATTGGACATGAATCCATCGTCTTACTCTCAATCAATGACATAATAAGCGAAAATACAAGAAAACTCACCGCAAGCCTTTAAAAATATTATCACCTTATAATTATATGCACAAGTGAATTAAATCTCAACAAAATATGAAATCTAATCACAACAACTCCAATTATCTCAAGTTTCGCTACTAATCAGAACAAGTAAACAAGACTGAATTGTAAAATAAGTACGGAAAATAGTTGGCTGCTGCATCATAAAAGTTTACCATCTTATTCTTTTGATATGAATAAGATGTTGCTCTAGTCGCACCTATCTTCAATTCCACCCACAAAAAATTATATCCATGTTTCAACAACTCATGGATTCCTCCAATTCAATAAGTATGTGCCTTACTAATATCATGAGCCAATTAGGTTCCTTCAATTCAATAAGCATAATCAATTACGTTACTACAAGTAAGATTAACAATAATAAATCAATAACAACCAGCAACATTCATACTACTTTACCTTCAACAACGGTTGTTGCGTCAATCTCACGGAGACGGCACTACAGTTGTAGTCTAAATTTTATTAAAAAAATCAGAGACTCGTGCTGATAACGTGTTATGAAACTTTATAGAACAAGAAGAAGAATAAAGTAGGGAGAAGAGACAAGACTTCTTATTGATATTTGGGGATTCACAGATGTGTTTTACAATGAAGAGAACCCCTCTAATTTTGGGGGAAATTGACTTGGTCCCCAAGTAGGATTCCTAACCATACCCTAAAAGGACTCCACATAGTAGACATTCACTATAACACTACTATGTTTATAACATTTTCTTCTTTATTTGTTTTATATAAATATTTTTCTTCATAACTTATATCTAATTACCTATTCAATTGTCATTCTTAATATCCATAGCCTTCATGCTTTTTATATTCATAACCTTCAAATGTTTAATTTAAAACTTTAAGATGTCTTTTGGTATTCCTCTATTTTAATATATATAAATTCATCTATTTTGTTTCATGAAACTCACACCCAAGATTATCGTTTTCATTTTAAGGTTAAAGTAGTGAAGTCATTATAACTTAGTCTGATTATATATATATATCACGTAGCGAAAATGAAGTGATTTTTCTATTTGATTCATTCTTTTGTTTGACTTGATGGAAAAGTCTTTTGAATTTTGATTGAATATGAGAGAAGATGTCCACAAAAACTCAGAAAATTATGTATCGATTTTGTATTTCTTTTTCATGTATATATTATTATGATTAAAGTCTTAAGAATGATGCGTATGTTAATTTTTTCTTCTATGTTTATTTTCTTATATTTTCTCTCTATTAGTTTTTTTTAATTTAGTTTTCTTTTAAAAAAATTATTGTCATAACATTTATTTGAGATTGTTGCATTTTAGTACTCATTACACACATGTTTTCATTGAATTATAATCGTCCTAACGAATTTATAATATATTGCATGGGACACACGTGCAAGGGACGTGTCCAGAAACTAGTGTCAAAATATTCATAGATTTTTTGTTGTAACATACTAACAAGAGAGGAATTGAATTGCATACAAGAAAACAGAAGAGTAGATTTAAAGATCTTTAATTTGTGTTTACCTTTTGAACGTGGTGCCTTTTTGTTGAAGAATAGATTGATTATTTCTTTCTCTTCCTCCTCCTCTTCTTTGTATTCATCCTCTTCATCATCATCATCATCTTCTTCTTCTTCTTCTTCCTTATCACCATCTTATTCTGATGGCACCTTTTCTGTCTTTTAACATTCCGTGTCTTCATCCTCTTTTTCTTCTACCATGTTATCCCCATCCCTATCATCAGAAGAAGATATGCTCTTGCTATCTCTAGCCCAACTATTCTCCTTTGGCTCAACACTCTTTTGATGTTCAACATCCATTTCTTCTTCTTCCTCCTCCATCACAACAAGTTTTAAACCTCGAACTCCTTTCTTTACACATCCAGTTTTTTCAACTAGTTTGAAGTCAAAAATTCTAGTTCCATCATAGTAAAAAAAAAAGAATTCCCCAAGCTCTACGATGTTGTCCTCAATGAATTTCTCCCATGAATATTCAAAATAAATATGTTTTCCTAATTTGGCTACCCTATAGGCCATATATTTCCAAACCTATTCCTAAAGAAAACATTCCTAGGTAATATTCCATTCTTGTAATCGGTATAACCTGTGGAAATTTTTTGCGAAGAAAAAAAGCTTCACTTTTGAAAAATAAATGTAGAAAAACATTAATTTCTTTAAATCACATTGACCATATCATAAAAGCAACGAGTTTCAGATGAAAAAATATTTCAAATAAACTCAAAGTTTGAGACTTTTGCGGTTAGAATTCAAGAATATAACTATTTTAGAAACTATAAAATGAAATGTGAGGCATTTTCATAGTTTTACCATAAAATTCCTTCATTCAACACTAATAATATTGCTAGTTTGAAATGAAATATGCTATTTCTAACATTGATTGACTAAATTAAACATAATACTGATAAAAAATTAGGTACTTAACGTCAATAGAAAATCATATAAAATTTATTTGCATCACAAAAAGCATCTATCCACCTTTTATTTTCCCTCCCCTTATTCAAAGCACATATTCCGGAGAAAATAGCCAAAAGCCCTCTAACCTATTGTCGGATTCTCAACTACACACTCGTACTTTACGGGGGTCCTATCACCCCCTTGAATTGTTTAAAACTGAAATTATTACCTTCTCAAATGTTTATCTGGCAAAGTGAGTGTATTTCACTCTCCTTGAGAGAGTGAGCACCAAAAATAAATATTACTAAAAGTTTATTTTTAATTATTTTCATAAACATATGTATTTTTCATTTTTTTTCTTATTTTTTTTCTTTCTTCCCCAAAACAATATAGGCCAACTTTCTCTACCATTCACCAACCTTAAGCAGTCATTGCAATTGTCACTGCTGCCCCGTCGCAACTGGATTCACCATTGTTAATTTCAAGCTCTCATGTAAAATACTTGCAAAATCAATTAAATCCACTACAAACAAGATGTCAACCATCTTCAATCACCCCAAAAGACTTCAAATCGGATTTAAGAAAAATCAATTTGGGTTCACATCAAATGTAATTGAGTCCCCAAAAAGTTATTATCAATTTCAAATCTTTTGATTATAAAAAAAATAAAGACCTTGCACTGAGCTGACAAAACCATTCCAAGTCTAATTAAAGAAAATTTTTTTTTTGTTACTCTAGGTGTCAAAATGTAGGTGAATTATACCAGGAAAATGAAAGATTATGTTGATTTCGTTACAATATTTGTAAAATAATCCCAAGCACACCATCCACAATCATTAATCCGAGCATCTTCTCCCAATTAGGTTTTTTTTTCTTTGGTGGTGGAATCAAATTGATTTGTGCTGGTTTTGATGGTGGCTTGAATATTTCTTTTTCGAAGCTTTATTCTTAAGAAGAGATGGTAAAGAGCTCTTTGAATAGGTGAAGAAGGTAATGGTAAAGGCGGGGGAGATTATAAAGGCAGAGGTGGAAGAGGAGTGGGGGAAGACTCCAATGCGTTCGCCAATGTTTTCCCCAAATCAATCTTTCTAAAAAAATTAGGGTTGAAAAAATGGTTAAAGAAGAAAGGAAGAAGATGAAGGAGAAAAAAAGCTGAAAAAATAATAATTAACTAGTTAAATACACTTGTCAAGTGCGTGTGTTTCACCACAAGATACATATCTGGTTATGATGTTTTAAGGGGTTATATATTTCACTTTAAAAATGTTTAGGGGTGTAATAGGACCCCCGTAAAGTATGAGTGTGTAGTCGAGAATCCAACAATAGGCTAGGAGGGCTTTTGGCTATTTTCTCCATTCAAAAAGTATTAATTGAAAATGTTTTAAGAAAAAGAATCAACAACAATCATAGATAAAACACATGAATAGAAGAACATAAAAAGAGGATGAAAGGGAAAGTATAGTTAAAAAAATATAAAATAACACGAGGTATCCAAGTTTTACAGATCTAAATCTCAACAAAGCCTTCCCCTCCCCCATATATATTCGCTGCACGCATCCCCAAAAAGAAGAAAAAATTCAAAAAAAAGTCCCATCAAAGACCATGAGAGTGGGGAGTATATTTACCAGCCATTTTGCATTGGTTTCAGGGATGAAAACCTTGAAGAAGCCCTTTTCCATGTTCTTTTTGATTGTTAATGTTTAGGTGGATAGCATAATTGAGGCGCAACCTTTTTACCCTAAAAGAGAATATAATTGCAAAAAATTAGACATATATTGATATTAAGCCTGTTAAGTGGACCGCGCCATGTCCGATCGGCCCCATTAAAAAAATAGTCTGGCCTCCGGACTCAGGCTGGGCTGGATCACCCATAACTGGGTCGGTCTAGTTTGGGCTCAAAAGTGCAAAACTTCTGTCTAGCCCAGCCCTCAACCCGTTAGCCCAATTTTCTCGGGTCAACTTGGATGGGTTGGGTTTTGGCCTAGTGGACTTAACGGGCCGAAACGTTATATAGTTTTTAGTTTGTTTTATCAATGTTTATTAATTTAAAAGTTTGATTCAATTATCAATATAGTGTATTGTTAACTATTTAATTTTGAAATAATTTTAACTATATATAATAATGGATGACTTACAATATTATATACGCATACTTACAATGTATACCAAATACAGCCATAATATACTATTTATTATAATAAAAAATTAGATATATATATATATACTAGTTTTGACGCACGTGTGTTGCACGTAAATATCAAACCATGTACTACACTATTTTAAAAAATAATGTGAATATTATTAAATTAAAAAATTAAGTTAACAATTATAAAATGAATGATAAAGTATAAGTTCCTAAATAGTGGATCTAAACTTTCTTATGATTACTACTGAAAGTTAGTCATTCTTAAAATCTCTTAGTTACACCTCTTAAATATACTTTCTCCTTCCTCCTCCATAGTGCATTAATTAGTTATTATTGTATTTTTCATGGAGGTCTTACTTTTAATATAACTACTCTCTGGGCACGCGTGTTACCCATGTAGTCCATTCTAATGAATGAAACTTTTTAAGAAAATTATATAAATATTGCTAAAATTTTTTGAGTAATAATATAAAATTCTAGAAAAAAAATCTATAATTATAAAAAATAATGAATGGTGACTATTTTTAGCAAACTATCTGCTGAAGGAAGAAACATTGTTCTACAAGAGTCCTCAAATAAAGAAATACTGATAATTTACGCTTCTTTATGATGTAGGTTGTATTATATTTCAAACAGATAAATTAGTAATACAATGGAAAGGCATACCTTACGCCTATCTTTTAGAAGATGATGGCTCGTTAGAAGGACAAGATAGAAAAACAATATGAGAAAGTGTAGCATTATCAAGTAAAGTGATGACATAATCTATATATATATAATAGGAGAGGTGATAGCGCCTACGTGTCAGCGCCACAATTAATCTCTAATTTTTAACTTTTAAATTATCAACTAATTAAATAGAATCAATTTAATTATTTTATTAAAGGAAAAAAGTTACTGTTTTTAGAAGACAAATTAAAGTATTTTTCCTAATTAAAATTGTTTGTTTTTTTTTAGAAAAGAAGTTACATTTTATTTTAAAATACAAGTTAGAGTCTTTAATTTTGAGTTTTAAAAAACAATCAAATATATATAATTAAAAACTGATTAAAAAAAAGCATAATAATAATAATCTATATATATATATATATATAATAGGAGAGGTGATAGCGCCTACGTGTCAGCGCCACAATTAATCTCTAATTTTTAACTTTTAAATTATCAACTAATTAAATAGAATCAATTTAGTTATTTTATTAAAGGAAAAAAGTTACGTTTTTTTAGAAGACAAATTAAAGTTTTTTTCCTAATTAAAATTGTTTGTTTTTTTTAAGAAAAAAACGTTACATTTTATTTTAAAATACAAGTTAGAGTCTTTAATTTTGAGTTTTAAAAACAATTAAATATATATAATTAAAAACTGATTAAAAAAAAGCATAATAATAAATTTTAATAATAATCTCTCTCTTTCTCTCTCTAGCTATATATATATATATATATATATATATATAAATAATTAAAATTAATTAATTAAATGTATATAATTTTAAAACAATTTAAAAAAATTAATGCGATGTAACTGGAAAACTATTTTTAATTAATACACAAAATTTTAAAATATAAGGTAACTTAAATACGGTAACTTTTTTATGGTAACTTTTAAAATATATGGTAACTTAAATACGGTAAATTTTAAAATATACACGGTATCAATTTTTGATGAACTTTTTAAATGAACGTGGATTGTGGAGGGAGAGAAACATGGAGAGTTGTTTTTGCTAATGGTATTTAGATATCACTTAAAATTTAAAAATATACACATTTCTAACAAAACATAGAATCTTTATTCTTTTCACTTTATTGGACGTTTCAATACATTCTAAAATAATTTTAAAAATAAGACAATTTAAAAAAAAAAATTAAATTATAAGATAAATTATTATAATTATTTTTTGAATAATACATAATTATTAAAAACAATAATTACTACCTTTTTGTATTTTTCTTTAATCTTTAGAAAAGAAAAACAAAAGAAACTAAAGATAATTCGAACACACAACACAAATGAGCATGCAGCGCTGGAAAAAAATAATTCATAACCCGGTAAATACGAATAACTAACATTTTTCAAATTTTAAAAGTTAGAATAACTAATCTTATCTCTAGAAAACATCCAACTCCGTAACCCACGTTTTTTGAGTAAAAAAAAAAACTACCCCTAACTCCATCTTTTTAAAAACCTACTCACGCCATAATTTTCTTATTGTCTTATCTTTATCCAACATCTTAACATGGTAACGAGATTTTTGTTTTTCATGTTACTTTTTCGGTTCCTATAGTTTCTTTCCTAATAGTCCCTTTGTTTCTGCCAATTAATCTTTATGGTTTGAAGTTATGAGTTACACACATATAGTATTTGTTGCATACAAGAACAATGCGATTAGTCCAAGTTAGGATGTGCATGTTATACTTAAGTCAAAATGTGGTGCATACTTACCGAGTTTGGATTGATATTGGTTCTCCTCTTCTTCTTCTTCTTCTTCTTTTAAAACAATTGCACATATATTAGTATTTAAATTGTAACTAGGTAGTTAATTATTCCATCCAAATTGACATGTATTATGTTTATTTTACTTCATTTTATAAGAGTTGATAAATAAGTTTGTATTGGATTAAGTTTGTTTAGGTGTGAGAGAATGTGAAACAAAATTATATTCAAAAGGGTTTTCTTTTTTAGCTATTTTACATTTTATGCGAAATTTTTTCGACTTCAAATTTTACGTATGTACATAAAATGTAACTTATCAAACTTAGAAAAAAAAAGCTTTCAATTTTAATAAGTTAATAGCATAATCTCGTTCATGGATCGTACTCTATTACTTAGTTTAAAGTAATTTTTCTCTTATTTTCTTTTATCTAATTTCATGGTGATTATATATGTATAAACCTGGATAGAGGACAATGGAGATGCAGATTTGGTATCAATTACATGATTAAATATTGTGTTGCAAAGGGATATCCACACAAAGAAGAGGAAATTAATTAACGAATAAATGAAAAAATTCGTCAAGAATTCTTAAAACAAAACTTACTTCTGAAATTTTGTATAATTGAGTAAATGGACTACATGAAAACTTAAAAAAAAAATAGTGCATTTTCTTCTACTTTTTCATATCTGTCATTTAGTTCAATTTGCAGACATTTGAATTAATAAATTATGGGATGAGCTAATTAATTCATTCAAATTTGTTTGATTAATTTACAAATTGTACATGTTAAAAATGGAACATGGAGTGTGTAATGTCATTTCTTATATTTATTTTCTTCCTATCTAATATGGTTCAAGTTAAGTTTTACATTTTCATAAGATTCTCTAAATAAAATTGTAGTTGTGATATTAAATAGATTCCATTTTGCTTTACTTCTTTTGATAAAGTAGACTAATGAGTAAATAATGGATGATTAATAATACTAAAAAAATTAAATGAAATGTTTCAGAATTTAGCACAAATATTAGAAATATGTAACTCATCTGATCAAATTTAATTAGTTTTATAAATACAATAAAAATAAGAAGAAAAAAAATCATGGACTATATAATTATAACATTTAGTTTCATGTCTAACGTTTGTGTAGTAATTTGATCACGTTTGAATTTTGCAAGAATTAAGTTGAACACATTTTACGGCACAACTTTGAATTGGAAAATGGGAAATAGAATAATTTTCTTTATATATCAATTAAAAAGTATTTCACCAATTCCTTGCAGTGATTAAAAGAGCCTCAAATAAAACTTTTGTAGATGAGCATTTGAATTACCAAATTAATTGTGTTGTTTGAGGATAATAAAGATGACTTACAACTCAATATGTTGAGGAAAGAGACTCTTTAAATTTATATATGGTATACAATTTACATATATATCATATATGTTTCAGTCTCCTCTAAGACTTTAACTAAAAGATGCTTCAAACAAAAGTAAAACTATCAATCTTAAAAATGTAAGATGAAATGTAATTAAAAAGGAAAGAGAACAAAGAACAAAGGATAAAGAAAAATAACAAATAAATACAAAAAGAAATATAAATTTTGTTTTCAATTACATTTTACGTAGCAGCTGAATTCATTCAGTGCAAAGATTTTGCTTGCATTTTTGTATCATTATAATAGTTATTTAATTTTAATTTGTAGATATATTTCTAAATTATGTGAATTTAAAGATAATTCTTAAAATTTATAGATAAAGTTTTTTTTAGTTGAAATATATTTTGCTTTGATAAGTCAAGAAGCGACTTCCTTATTTGTTTTAAGTTTAGGACAAATGTCTTAAAAAGTGGGAACTAGCAAGTTATTTGGAAAAATAGTATGTTTGATAAAAAAAAATTATGCACTTCTTATCACTTTGATCTTAATGTAAAAATTATTTCACAATATATATATAATCCACAAGAAATAACCATGTTTGAAATTTATGTGCATAATTATTTGATTAATTATTTTGATTATTGTTAGTATTATAACTGTCTTAATAAATGATACTATTTGATTGATTGAAATTTGTGGCTGGTCTTATCTTCTCTCCTAATCAAAATTATGTTTAAAATTACAATATGATTTATCCGCAGAATTTTTGAATAATGGATGCGATGAATCAATCAGAATTGAGTGCTCTTTATTTCCACTTAAAATGTTGAACAACATCATGTGAAGCAACTAAAAAAAACTTCAAATACAAGTAAAAATTTTATCGACATGAAATCTATTGTCATTAATGGGATCAAACTATGCTATACATATTTATACATAAAAGTTGATTTATGTGTTAATATGTATTTGCCATGAAATTATTAATTATTCATGTTATTAGATTCCCTTTGGAAGCAATTCAATTAATAATATTTTTAAAAAAAAAATATTAGTTCATTTTTAAAGTACGCCTATAATAATCGTTAAAGTTGGGCTACATATTCATATTCACTTCTTCGATCATAAAATATAACACAACTTAAATACAAAGTATTAGATGACGATCTAATTATTATTGAGCATTTCTTATCCATTACCCATTTAATTTTATATATGCAATTCAGATATGATTTGATGCTCCTTACAACTTAAAATTTTATGATAAATTGTGTCATAGTTGATACACTAATTTAAATGATTTTTTTTCCATGTAGACAAGTATATACTATATATTCAAGCATAAATATAATGTAATTATTTTCTTTAATATTATCCGTGCATCGCGCGGGCACGTATACTAGTAATTATATAATGATTGAATATGATCATTTGTATCATTCATTTTCTTAAACGTACTAGGTTTTCTTCTTCATTTTAAACTTCTAAAGAACTATATATAATGCTAACAAATTCAAACATAGTAGCAACATTCATACACGAATTTAACATAGCACCAATCAAATAAATAGGAGGAATAGGAAAAAGTATTTTAAAATTTTTCAATAATAATCTCTTTGTAGTCTACTTTAAATTTATATTCACTAAGCAATAAAGAAAGGTTGACTATGTAAGCTAAAATATTACAAATAGTAGGATAATCAGCACCGAAAAATTCAACAGTAATGACATAATTTTTTCTAAAATAATAATAACAACACTAATTTTAACCCAATCAGATTCTTGCAACACGACTTTGGGAAATTTATATGCATATTAGTTAAAATTGTAGTTGAAGGTACTCTATAAATATTGTAAGTTCTTAAAAAATCATAAGTAGAATTCCACCTAGAGAACTGATCTCTCAATCTATCCCTGATGCTATGAGGTACGAACTGGCCAAAAAGGCCTCGAAAAACTGCGTCCATGTCAAAGGATGGGACCCAACAAGTGTACACTCTATGAATATTGTAACACCCCGAAAATTCTAACCTTGAAAATTTATACAGTCTGGTGTCATGAAAAGTTTTTACGGCACGTAGAGAGATCCGTGGAGCCAGGCCCTTGAAAGTTTGTTCTCAAGTCTAAGTTTCATGGACCAGACTATGGGTAGTAGAAGTTCCTATTGTCCATATAAAGGCCTCGTGGAAACCAAGTCTTGAAGAACACTCCCAGTAAGCTTTCTACGAGCGAGCAAGATGGCCCGTCAAAGTTCCTACGGGCCGTAGAAAGGGTCTGTAATCCCCAATTTCTAAAATCTAGAAAACTCAGCATGTTCCTACAAGAGTGTCTACGGCCCGTAGACTTTTGTATAGACCATAGATGACCTTTCGTAAACTGCTTATGTCAGTTTTTAAGAGGGTTTATTTTAGTCTTTTCCCACCCTTTCTAAATCTAAACCCCAACATTTTTACACCTAATTAAGGTCACAACAATCCCCTAGTACAAAGTTGAGTTAAAAGCTTCCTTACCGATTAAGTTTTGACATAAGATTCTGCTTAGATCAACTTCAAACAATCATATCTCTCAGCATATAATGAATTAGGTGGCTTATGACCTATCAAGTTAAAGTTGTATGGGTCTTATTTCCAAAGCTATCAAGTTTACATCATTTCGAGTTCGGAGTAAAACATTATATGCTCATTTTAGTGAAGCCCTGTCAGGCAATCGATGTTCTACGACCGGAACTACGGACAGTGGAATGTTCCATGAACCGTAGAGCCTTTGTGAAGGCTTTCTATAATCTTTTTCAAAAGCTTCATGAACTTGTTCTAGGGTTATGTTGGTCCTTTTCCAAGTTTTTTAGTCATATTCTTAGTCGTTTTGGGGTGTTTTAACTAACTATATCATTCAACTAACTAGTTTTCCTCTCAAAACCGTCCATATAAACACTCAAGTATCTATAAATTCTCTCAAAACTCACATAGGATTCCTCTTCTCCATCAAGAACCCTAAAACCTTCAAGTCAAAAACTTAAGATACAAAGAGAAGTTTTCCACCCAAGGATTTCCCAAGTTCTTTCACTCTAGAAACTCCATAGAAAATTTCTTTTTTCAAGATCAAGCACCAAGATTCCAAGACTAAAGATTTCATCCAAGAAAGGTATTGTTCTTACTCGGGCTCAAGAAAAATCAAGTCTCCATCAAAGTTTTCAGTCTAATAGCTTCATAATCAGGTATGTAAGGCTATTCATAGTGTTGGACTAATTCATCCTCATGCCCTACATCTCAATTCAATCATTAAGAATTAAATCTAGTGTTCTACTCAAAGTCCCATGATTTTCTTGTATTCAAATTATGTTCTATTTCCGAGTTTGACTTACTAATTAAGGGATAATGATATTTCATATATTGATAACCTTGATTTGTTGTTCATGCTTTTATTTCACATGAACCCTAGTTAATGCTTTTGCCCTCGGTTTTATTAAATTCCTATATTATGAGATTGCGATACTTCATGCATTGAAATTCTTGAAATTATTGTTCATGCATGTAGTTCCACATGAACCCTATATATTGAGTTTTACTAAAAGTATTTCGAGCCAGTAATTTTTCTTACATTGATTTTGGAAACTAAAGCGAGTTTAAGAGAAAATTTTAAAGCATTATTTTCAAAAAAAAAAAAAAAAGAGTTTAAGGCAACTTAAATGGTTCCCAATGTATCACTTTTACATTTAGAAAGAAAGTATTATTTCAAGAAAAACATAAGATTTTTCCGAGTCTTTCAGGAGGATTTAGTACAGTTTCAGTTACCTCTTAAAGAGGCCTTTTGAGAATCTATCTCAACCCAAATATTACTTTTACAGAGCATACAATTATATTTTGGGAATAGTATTGAGCACTGATTTGGGGTAAGAGTAAAGATAACTCAAACTCCATAACCTACGCTGCTAGCATAGATAGGATCATACCACAAGAAGGACGACTCCTCACCTGCCTCAAGAAGGCTTTATACTGGATCCATCAATTCAGTTGTGTTCTATACTCCAGCAAGGTATAGAGAGACTTTGGCAATGTGGGTAAGACATTGTATCATTACGAGGCTCATAGTGATTGTTGTCGGTTAGAGAAACTCCTCAGTAAAGTAAAGAGTGTGTGTGTGTGTGTGTATACATACATAAATCTTACAATAATTATCTCTAAACAAAAGAGAATAATCTTACAATAATTATCTCTAAACAAAATAGAATATATATATATATATATATATATATATATTCTATTTTGTTTAGAGATAATTATTGTAAGATTATTCTCTTTTGTTTAGAGATAATTATTGTAAGATTTATGATAAAATTGAGCCAAATCAAGTCATTGTTTAAGTAAAGATGATAAAAAGAAACTTTCCTTTACAATTTCATTACAATGCATTCAAAAAAGAAGTTGTAGATGATTCATGGATTTGGCACAAAAGATTTAGTCACTTGAACTTTCACTGTTTGAAGCTTTTCAAAAAAAAAAAAAGACATGGTGCAAGTCCTTCATGAGATACATACCCAGGTGGATCCATTTGAAAGTTGTATGATGGCAAAGCAACATGGAAAGTCTTTTCAGAAAAGGAAAGTCTTGGAGAGCAAGTGTACTTTTGGAACTAATCCATACAGACATTTGTGGACCAATGAAGACTCCATCTTTGGGTAGCCAAAGGTATTTTCTAATCTTTATTGATGATTTTTCAAGAATGATTTGGGTTTATTTCTTGAAAAAAAAGTCAGAAGCATTTGCTACATTCAAGAGATTTAAAACCTTTGTTGAGAAGCAAAAAGGTTGCAGCATCAAAACCATTGGCAGTGATAGAGGAGGTGAATACACAAATCAAGAATTTGAAGAATATTGATAAAAGGAAGGCATTCAGAAGCAACTTATTGCAGGGTACACTCCTTAAAAAAATGGTGTATCTGAAAGAAGAAATAGAATCATTGTTGAAATGGCCAGAACAATGATTTCAACAATGATGAATGAGAAAGGATAGCAAAAATATTTTTGGGTAGAAGCCGTACATACAACACTGTACATTCTCAATAGGTGCTAGACAAAGGCATTGAAGGACAAGACACCATTTGAAGCTTGGGTGGAATGAAACCTTCCGTATGTCATTTTAAAATTTTTGAGAGTATTTGTTATACACATATGCCTTCTAAGAAAAGAACAACATTGGATGATAAGAGTAAAATTTATATTTCTTGGTTATAGTGATGTGACAAAAGGTTATATGCTTCTCGATGTCAAAACTAACAAACTTCTTGTGAGTAGAGATGTCATTTTTTATGAAAACAACATGGAATTGGAAAGATAAAAAGGTGGAGACTACTTTCATCATTTCTTTAGATGTGTCAAATTAAGAAGAGGATAAGGAAGAGGAAGATGTCCCTCAAGGGGGAGAAATCTCAGATTCAGATGATGAAGAACCACCTCGAAGAGGAACAAAAATGTTGAGCGATATTTATCAAAGAAGCAACTTTGCCGATGTTGAGCCTGGACGTTATAAGGAGGCCATAAAGCATGATGTTTGGAAGAAAGCCATGGTAGAAGAAATTTGGATGATTGAGAAAAATAATACTTGGGAGATTGTGACTATACCCAAAGAAAGAGAATTTGTAAGTCTAAAATGGATTTATAAAATCAAACTCATTCAAAAAGGAGATATTCAAAAGTACAAAGCAAGATTGGTTGCTAGAGGTTTCTGTCACGACCTGAGGCTACTCCCTGAACGTGGCCGGCATTCAAGAACTATTTCTGGTCCCCAAGCGAACCCTCACCCTGGCTGACTATAAGTGGAAGACTAACTCAAGCATACACAAGCATCAAAACTGAAGAAAAGTGTAATACAACTTATTGAATCTCAAAACTATCTGACAATACTGAGTATGAAACATAAAGTTTTAAGTAAAACTTTTGTGACTGAAAGACTCTCCAAACTTGTCTATCTATGAAGCCTCTGTTGTACAAAGATGAGTGTCGGGACAAGACCCACGACTCCTTAAGAGAACTACTACTAACAATTTATAAAACTAGAGTCCTCCGGAACAAAGGAGGTCTTACTCAAAGCTGACAAGCGGATGAAGTGATCTCAACGAAACTTCTATTAAAGATCCTAAGTACTTGTATCTGCATCATAAAAGTTGCAGGTCGAATGACATCAGTACATTGAATGTACGAGTATGTAATATGGCTGAAGTGAAATAAATAACTGAACTGAATGAGTGCAACAGATATAACATGAACTCAACTGAATGTAAGGGATTAAAGGAATGAAATCATTTAACTTTACAAAAATACTTACTCATCTCTGAACTAAATCATAATAAGTGTTATATGAAAAATACACTTTTACTTTATTGGGAGATTCTCTAATCGACAACCATCATTGTGAGCTAAGTGATGATACAACGTCTTGTCTACGCTGCCAGAACTGTCCTATATTGTGCTGGGATATATAATCTCTCAACTACGTTGATCCACTAAGCTCTAAGGATTCATCTAAAAAGTATGATACTGAACCCATGTTGGCCAGACATGGTTTATGGGGGCTGTGAGTTGTCTGAACTCTCTCCCATATCGGTGCTCAATACTACTCCAATGATATATATATATATTGTTGTTTAAATGTATAAAAGCATTACTTTTTCTCTGGTTTGAGGTAATTGCTCAAACTATCCTCTTAAAAGAAGTAACTGCTCTGAAGTATCTCAGTACTCATAACTCACAAAGTTTTTCTTTTCTCAATTTAAAACAATTATCTTAGGGAATTACTTAGTTCCCTATACTTTTCTTGAAACTCATCTTTTACTCTTTCTCATAATCAATTTTAAAGACAAAGCACTTGCTCTAAAAGGATTCTTACACTCCTCTTCACTTTCTCAAAACTCAGTTTATACAATAATGTTTTGCTTAAAAGATTCTTAATAAGAATTCACTGAATACTCAAGAATTGAGTTAATGCTGAAAAATAGTTATGAAAAATCAACTCAATAATCACGATAACAATATAGAAAACTCAATACTCAGAACTCAAAACTTAACGATACTACTCATCTCAAGAATACTCAAATCATAGGGTTCATGTTGAAATCTAGACATGAATGAATCAACTCAAAAACCTCAATGTATAACATATAGCTATTCAATAATTAGTAATAGAGTTTCAACAAGGACCAGGAACTCAAGAACTCAAAATCAACTCAATAAAAGCCCTCGAACTTCTCTCTTAAACTCTCTTTAATTTTAAAAGTAAATTAAGACATGTGATTAGGACATGTAGGATTTCTCAAGGATTAATGAAGCCTTTAGGAGCTATTACAAATAAGATAATGTAGTCACGATTCGAAGGAATACGTTCGGAATGGAACACGAAAGGAAAAAAGGCCAGACAACCCCAGGCGTACTGCTGGAGTGGGGTGCCAGACACCAAACTACTAACCAGAGTTTGGGGTGCACTGTTGGCATGGCACACCAAGCCCAAAACTATTGACCAGTAGTTCTGGCGCTATAGTGGCGCGCCGTGCCAGCCCCCTACCTAGAAATCTGATGAATTTCTTGCTCAATTTCGGGTCCTAACTCATCTAGAATCGATTGGTTTCTTCCAAAGTCTCTTTGATTCACAAACCCAACATGAAATTAATGAAATCCTGCTCAAACTCTATCAAGAAACACCACTCATTCGCAAAACCCTCACCCCAAGAACTCAAAACCTCCATTGATAAAGAATGAAGCTTAAAACTCAAGAACTCTTCAAGAATGTTTACATAAACGATTATAAGAATTACATGTTTGGCGTGAGGAAGAATAAGTCCATCATTATGGGAAGCCTCACATACCTGGAAAGAATGATGTTCTTGGTGAAAACCACAATTCTTGAAAAACGCTTAAACAACCCTTTCTCTCTTCTTGAAACCTCGCTCTAAAACCCTAAGTGTTTAGGAACGTGAATAGGTGATTTAGAATCTGATTAGACCCTTAATTGGGTCAGGAAAAATGTGCTAAGCCTAGTTGGAAAAAGGAAAAGACCAAAATATTCTTTCCTAAAATGAATGAAGTGCTTTAAATAGAGAGGCTTCAGTCAAACGGGTATAAATTTTTACTTTGAGCTTCAAATGGAGCAAACTTGGTGGAGTTGGAAACAGGACTCAAAGACCTTCAATTTGATAGCTGATGGACCACCTAACTCATTAGGTGTTGAGAGATATGTTCGTTTGAAGTTGACCTAAGTAGAGTCTTAGGTCAAAACTACTCGGTAGGGAAGCTTCCAACTCAACTTTGTGCTAGGGGATTCTAGTGGACTTAAATTGATATCCAAAACCATTTCCACACTAATGAATTGACCTTATAATCTAAGGACAATTAAGAATTACTCGGTATGACCTTATATGCAATTGAAGAATGGTTCGGGTCTTAACTTAGAAATTTTTGAGGTGTTACAATATCTCCCCCTTGGGATCATTCATCCTGGAATGATGGTTAAACTGAGCATGAAAGGTAAATGAGTAACTATCACTATCTCTCTTGACTTCTGAACTTGCCTACTAACATAGGCGGAAGTGATTCATACTGAGAGTTTTGAAACTAGACTTGAGCACACTTGGCACGAAGCTCACATGAGATTTCAAGATTACATGTCATGACATGAAACAAGGTATCCGGGCACAAAGTAAGAATATGACTACTATGCCTTGAGTGATATAACTAGTAGCTTTTAAGCTTAGCAACACTTCTCAACTATACCCTCCTTTTTGATTACTACACGCTATTAGCTGCAACTTCTATCTCCCACTAAAGTATATGACTACTCATACCAAGGTCTAAGTTAAACTGTCTACTCTTATTGTGTTCAAGTCTAATCTCTAAATCACAAGGTGATAAACATGAGATGATTATACTTATCTAAACCACAAGATTCATGTTCTATACCTCTATAGGGAACTTCATCCCAAGAATACTTCTTCTTATAACCTCATTTAACCAACCTTGAGCCCATATCAAGAAACACCTAATACATCATGCATTTGTCCACATGTTAACAACACCACATTCAAGCCTAGTACTATAACCACTCCATGGACTCCTGCTAACCAATCCTTCTAAGAATTTCTCATTCTCTCATCATCTCTACCAATAAAAAATTCATGCATTACTACCAGGAACCGCTACTTTCTCTCATTTAACTATTACTCTTAATAAAACTTCATTCATCCTTCCTCCACTTTTATTACCTTAGACGGAATAAGCACACTACTACTACCAAAATAAGAAACATCAACCTTCTCCTTCTATCATCACTCAACTACTATCATCAACATCACTCTCTTAACTAAAAAGGATCACTGAAACAGCTTTAGGGTGAAATATCATAAGCACGATTCATTTGAGAATTCTGCTATAAGAATGTGCATGACATAGCATTATGTTGCTAGCCATTGAGATCAAATTATGAATTTGTGATATTGAGCATACTATGAGACATGAGTGCTTATCTGAATAGGTTCATATTACGAGGCTGATATCCATAAATTTATGGATTAAGATTGAGATCAATGGGCTAAAGTCTTTGCTCCTCATTCTGAGAACTGAGCATAGATGTGAATCTGTCTGAAGTGTATGAACAGAGGTCATGAACACAATTCTGATATTAGAAACATCAACAAGATGATATAATGACTGAACTTTGAGGAATACGATAGAGTATGAATTGATCGATATATCACTTTAACTCATTTTGAATACATTCTATCTGATCCTTAACACTTGACTTGGTTCCTCATCTTATCATCTCCCCCTTAGGTCTAAAGCTGACACTTTAAAGCTATTGATATATTTTTATCATCTCTAAAACTGGTCTACATTCGCTTTTCTTACTCAGAAGATGCAAATCTTCTGACTACTTAACTCTCTTCCCCTCTTCTCATTGGCTTATAAGTCCACTTAATCTAACTGTTAATAATCTGACTTCTCCTTCTTAGCCTACTAATAACATCCTTCTATGTTCATATCAACCTAACTGGAGGAAACTTGGAAGTATATTTAAGAGGCTCGTCATTGACTATATAAAATCCCTTCTACCCAACTCTTAAGGGTAATAAATAATGGTTACATCAGCCTACTTTACATTGGCAGCTCAATATGCTATCTTGGCATACATGGAAATGATAAACTTAATTAGAACCTAATCTGGCTACATACGATCTCGGGTACACCTCTTAATACTCTTGTTAATCTAGTGACTTGGCCACCTTCATTGCTCTCATCCATAGGTCATAATACTACATTTGTGTCACACACTTTTATTGCAAAGTAACACCTTAATTCCTCATCTACTTCAGGTCAATCCTACTAGATCATATCTCAAAACTAACATCACCCTCATATTGTTATCCTTTTATCACGATACTCATCTAAAATTTAATCTTTGTGTCTATTACTAAATACAGATATCAATATAATTGCTTGCTTACTATACTAACTTGCAACTACTAGATAAACTTAAGAAATACTCACCCACTAAGATCTCATGACAAGTAGTCAATCTTTATCTCTCAGTCTACCTATTTACAGATTACTACCACACTTTCATTTCACAAGTTAAGTAATACTTACTCATTCACTATACATCATTGCCTAATTAGTTCTATAACCCTTTGAATATCATGGGGCTCTCCTTAAAAAAATCATAGTCCTAGCTTAAACCGCATCACAAATACTCGAATCTTCTATTCAACACTTATGATTGGTCGATACTAATGGACTAACACCTCATCATAAACTCTGCTCTTTTATTCAACACATATGCTTAGCCATCACCAACACAATGGCATTGACATAAACTCCCTTCTGATTAAAGTATACTCTAACTCCTCTATACTAGTAACTCTAACTCTACCTTCTATCATGAAATCCACAAAAACTCATCACTTTTTAGTACCTATAAGGGAAAACTCCTCAGTAATAACTTACTGCGTGCATGAATGCAACATTATAATTTTCCTCATCACTATCTTCCTTTCTTAGATTACAATGCCTCTGCATGAATTCTTCTAATTCTGGGCACTTTTACTACTACTGTTTATAACATCATAACACATACTATCTTTTAGGGTGAAAACACAACCCAAGCTTTAGAACTTACTCTCCTCTTAAAGGGTATCACCTGAAACAAGATTTAGAGAAGAGAGTCTAGAAGTACATCTCGATTTTAGCTTGAACGCACGATTTATATGAATAAGAGTGCATTCTTTCAAATCTGAACACTTAAGCTCACTCACGGGCTTCTCTTAAGCCCCTCTGCCATCTCCTGACTTTCTGAAGACTTTTGTTAATAGTAACTCATCGATAAGGAACTTGGCTTTGCTATTTAAACCACTTTGAGTATGAGGGGTATTCAATGGATTTGAGGAACACACGAGTACGAATAAGTTTCTTTTGACACAGTTCTAGTGCACAATTTAGAGTATGAAAGAAGGAAAACTTTTCTTAACTGTCTGTAGTCCCTCATTTATAATAGTGGGGCCCTCACAACCATAAATAAGATCCTATTGATACGGCTTCATAGACACCCTATGACACTTGAACTCTATGCTCTGATACCAAATTTGTCACTACTCAAGCCTACATCCTGGACGTGGCCAACACTCGAGAACCATTTCTTGTCCCAAGCGAACCCTCATCCTGGCTGACTATAAGTGGAAGACTAACTCAAGCAGACACAAGCATCAAAACTGAAGAAAAGTTTAATACAACTTATTAAATGTCAAAACTATCTAAAAATACTGATTATGCAACATAAAGTTTTAAGTAAAACTTTTGTATCTGAAAGACTCTCCAAACCTGTCTATCTATGAAGCCTCTACTGTACAAAGATGAAATTCGGGACAAGACCCACGACTCCTCAAGAGAACTACTACTAACAATTTATAAAACTGGAGTCCTCCAGAACGAAGGAGGTCTTACTCAAAGCTGACAAGCGGATGAAGTGATCTTAACAAAACTCCTGTTAAAGATCCTAAGTACATGTATCTACTTCATAAAAGATGCAGGTCGAATGACATCAGTACATTGATTGTACGAGTATGTAATGTGGCTGAAGTGAAATAAAAAACTGAACTGAATGACTGCAACAAATATAGCATGAACTCAACCGAATGTAAAGGATTAAATGAATGAAATCATTTAACTTTCCAAAAATACTTACTCATCTCTGAATTCAATCATAATAAGTGTTATATTAAAAATAAACTTTAACTTTATTGGGAGATTCTCTAAACGACAACTATCACTGTGAGCTAAGTGATGATACAATGTCTTGTCCACGCTGCCAGAATTGTCCTATATCGTGCCGGGATATAGAACCACTCAACTAAGTGGATCCACTAAGCTATAAGGATTCATCTAAATAGTATGATCCTGAACCCATGTTGGGAAGACATGGTTTATGGGGGCTGTGAGTTGTCTTAACTCTCCCCTATCGGTGCTCAATACTATAATATATATATATATATATATATATATATATATACTGCTGCTCAAATGTATAAAAACATTATTTTTTCTCTGGTTTGAGGTAATTGCTCAAACTATCCTCTTAAAAGAGGTAACTACTCTGAAGTATCTTAGTACTCATAACTCAATTAGAAAGAAAAATTTCTCTTTTCTCAATTTAAAACTGTTATCTTAGGGAATTACTTAGTTCCCTATAATTTTCTTGAAACTCATCTTTTACTCTTTCTCAGAATCAATTTTAAAGACAAAGCATTTGCTCTAAAAAGATTCTTACACTCCTCTTCTCTTTCTCAAAACTCAGTTTAAGCAATTATGTTTTGTTTAAAAGATTCCTAATTAGAATTCACTTAATACTCAACAATAGAGTTCATGCTGAAAAATAGTCACGAACAACCAACTCAATAATCTCAATAACAATATAAAAAACTCAATACTCCGAACTCAAGAACTCAGAACTCAAAACTTAACGACACTACTCGTCTCAAGAATACTCAATTCATAGGGTTCATGCTGAAATCTATATATGAACGAATCAACTCGAAAACCACAATGTACAACATATAGCTATTCAATCATTTGGAATAGAGTTTGAACAAGGTCCAGAACTTCAGAACTCAAAATCAACTCAATAAAAGCTCTCGAGCTTCTCTCTTAAACTCACTTTAATTTTAAATGTAAATTAAGACATGTGATTAGGACATGTAGGATTTCTCAAGGATTAATGAAGCCTTTAGGAGCTAATACAAAGAAGTGAACGTAGTCACGACTCGAAGGAATATGTTCGGAATGGAATACGGAAGGAAAAAGGCCAGATAACCCCTAGCGTACTGCTGGCATGGGGCGCCAGTCCCCAAACTAATGACCAGATTTTGGGGTGCACTTTTGGCATGGCACGCCAGGCCCCAAACTACTGACCAAAAGTTCTGGTGCTATGGTGGCGCGCCGCGCCAGCCCCTACCTAGAAATTCGATGAATTTTCTTGCTCAATTTCAGGTCTTAACTTATCTAGAATCGATTAGTTTCTTCCAAACTCTCTTTGATTCACAAACCCGACACAAAATTGTTGAAATCCCGCTCAAATTCTATCAAGAAACACCACTCATTCGCAAAACCCTTACCTCAAGAACTCAAAACCTCCATTGATAAACAATGAAGCTTAAAACTCAAGAACTCTTCAAGAAGGTTTACATAAACTATTATATGGGCTAATTAATGAAAGAATTACATGTTTGACATGAGGAAGAACAAATCCATCACTACGGGAAGCCTCACATATCGAGAAAGAACGATGTTCTTGGAAAAAACCACAATTCTTGAAAAACGCTTGAACTTAGCCCTTTTTCAATTCTTGAAATCGTGCTCTAAAACCCTAAGTGTTTAGGAGCGTGAATAGGTGATTTAGAATCCGATTAGACCCTTAATTGGGTCTGGAAAAACGTGCTAAGCCTAGTGGGAAAAAAAGACCAAAATTTCCTTTGAAGTGCCTTAAATAGAGAGTCTTCACTCAAACGGACATAACATTTTACTCTGAGCTTCAAATAGAGCAAACTTGGTGGCGTTGGAAAGAGGACTCAAAGACCTTTGATTTGATAGATTATGGACCACCTAACACATTTTGTGCGGAAAAATATGATTGTATGAAGTTGACATAAGTAGAATCTTAGGTCGAAACTTACTCGGTAGGGAAGCTTCCAACTCAACTTTGTGCTAGGGGATTCTAGTGGACTTAAATTGATATCCAAAACCATTTACACACTAATGAATTGACCTTATAATCTAAGAACAATTAAGAATCACTCGGTACGACCTTATACGCAATTCAAGAATGGTTCAGGTCTTAACTTAGAAATTTTTGGGGTGTTACAGTTTCACACAAAAACCAGGTATTGATTTTTATGAAACTCTCTCTCCAGTTGCACGACTGGAGACAATTTGAACTTTGATTGATGTTTCTACACAAAACAAATGGAAGATTTTTAAACTTGATATTAAGTCTGCATTTCTAAATAGAAAAGTTGATGAAGAGATTTATGTTGAGCAACCTCAAGGATTTTTTGTTCAAGGGGATGAAGAGAAGGTGTACATGCTAAAAAAGGCTCTTTATGGGATGAAGCAAGTGCCAAGAGCCCGATATATACAGTGAACTTGATGTATAGTTTCTGAAAAATAACTTTCAGAGAAGTAAAAGCGAAGACACTTTATATGTGAAGCAACAACATGGTAGCATTGTCATTGTTTGTCTCTATGTGGATGATCTGCTCTTTACAGGAAATGATGTGAAGATGATGTAGAAATTCAAGTAAGATATGATGCAAACATATGAAATGAGTGGTCTTGGGTTGCAACATTATTTCTTGGGCATTGAAATTTCTCAAGTAAAAGAAGGAATTTTTATTTCCCAAAAGAAGTATACAAAAAGTATTCTTCAAAAATTCAAAATGATAGATTGCAGGTCTTTGGCCATACCATTAGCAGAAAATGAGAAGTTAAGAAAAGATGATGGTGCAAAGAAAGCTAATAGCTCACATTACATGAGCTTAATTGGAAGTCTTCTATATCTTACTGAAACAAGATCTGACATCATGTTTGCTGCTAGTTTATTATCAAGATTCATGCAAGAACCAAGCCAAGTGCATTTTGGTGCTGTAAAGTGTGTTCTACGATACGTGTAAGGAACAATGGATTATGGGATAATGTACAAGTTTGATGGAGATTTGGACTTAATTGGTTCTTCTGATAGTGATTGGGCTGATAGTATGGAAGACATGAAGAGTACTTCTGGTTATTCTTTCTTATTTGGTTCAAATATTTGTTCTTGGTTGTCAAAAAAGCAAAGTGTTGTTGCTCAATCCACCACCAAAGTAGAATATGTCTCAGCATCTAAGGTTACTTCTCAAGCTATTTGGCTTAGGAGAATTTTTGAAGACATTGGTGAAAAACAAAAAAGAGGAACTATTTTGTATTGTGATAACAAATCAGTGATTGCCATTGCCAAGAATCCGATCAACCATGAAAGATCGAAGCATATTTCCATCAAGTATCATTTTATCCAAGAGGCACTAGAGAAAGGTGAAATTTAGTTTCATTATTGCCAGACGGGAGAACAACTTGCTAACATCTTCACCAAAGCACTTTGTAGAGAAAGGTTTTGCTATCTTCGAGAATGAATTTGAGTTGTTAAGCAAATGCATGAAGGGGGGGGGGTGTTGGAATTAATACATTCACAAGGATATTATCCTTGATGTGTAGTCTTTAAATATTATATCTTAGTCTATCAAGAAATCTTTTAGGAGTTTGTAATACATGTATCTAGTTATTTGTGGCAAGACCTTTGATTGATATTTTGAGTAGTATAAATAGAGATGTAGTTGATGATTGTAATCATCACACGTGGCCTTAAGTAGCCTAAATTAACTTGAGCATTCTCTAAGAAAATTATTTTTCTTCTATATTTCCTACAAGATTTTGCATCATTGCTCAAAATTTTCAACTTAGTTGTGTTTTCCTAGATGTATGACTTTTATAGGATAACATTGTCACACCCCTTTTTTGTCAGATATTTTCAATTAAAATGATGTTATTGAGAAGGAATTATTTTATTTACAGAACTAGAATCGTCACTTGGAATTGAGTTATAGTGTTCCAAGTTACATTTTTGAATTCCTAATTAAAAGGAAATGACTATTTTTATTGTTCAATGAAAACAATGGATTAGGTAAGGAAATTTGTTGGTCCATGAAAAAGTATGAGGCACTCCTGGAGGATCATGTGGTTCTAACACTGTAACAGCTCAGAATTTGGCAAAAAATAAAAGAAGGCAAAAAGATTGGCTACTGGTTCAAGTCTATGAGACCAATCTACGATTCGTAGGGTGTTCTATGGGTCGTAGACTAGTCTCGTAGGAAGTGGGCAAATAATTTTGGAAATCAAGTTTTAGTATCTCATTCTAGGATTGACCAGGATGAGTCATCATATGGTCTACGGGCCGTAGGAAGGTCCCATAGAAAGGTTCCAGACTTGGTGAAGGTTTGAGGTTGGAGTGGAGTTCTACGGATTGGATCAACGGACCGTAGGAATTTAGATGGACCGTAGAAAGGTCTCGTGGGATGTTGACCGATTTTGGGTTTTTGAAGTTGATTCTATGGTTGACTAGTATGGGCCGTAGAAAGTTCTACAGACCATAGGTCCAACTCGTAGGTCACTTCGGCATTTATTTCTTAAGTTTATTCTGGTCTTTTCCTATGCGTTTAGTGCCTAAACTAGGTCGTTTTGACTCAATTCCTAAGCCCTATATAAGGTTTTTAAATCCTAAAACTACCCACTCAAAACTCATTCTCCTAAATCCCAACCACCTTCATGCTCCCCAATTCTTCGTCAAGCTAAGGAAGAAGAAGCTAGGGTTTCAACTAAGGATCTTCAATTCACCATTGCATCTTGGTTTTGATTTTCAAGGTATGTGGGTATTCACTAATGAAATCCATTCTCCCATTGGGTCCCCAAGGTTCTCAATTCTCCAATTCAATTTCTCCATTTAAAGTTAGGGTTATCTTCAATCTCCATGGGTTCTCTTTAATTATGATTCAATTGTTTGTTTCCAATCTTATATTGCATGATTTGAACTAATTACATGATTTGAAGTTTAATTCATATGAACCCATGCATGATTTCCATTTCCGTCAAATGACCCGGCCTCCCCTGGCTCTTCCACCGTCCGGGCTCCCTTTCCTCCCTATGGTATGCTCCCCCGGCGCAGGCCTACCACGCTTCGCGCCTACGACATTTTCACCAGACGGTCTTTGCCAGTAGTGCCATCCTCCCCGCTGGCTGTATGGGCGGGTTGTCCCTCGCTATTGCGTTCTTTTAAGCTATAAGTGAGCACAAGAGTTTGTAATGAATGCTTTTATTAGTACTTGAAATAAGCTTTATTCCTCCTAGCTAATTCACCACTTCTCACTTACTTACTACTTACTCATTAAATACCGGTGTTGGTCAACAACCAACAAAAGCTATACTTCTTCACTACTCATACAGGGAAGGTGGAAGAAATTCAGGCTCTCTTTTTTGCGGGGGAGCAGAGCACGTTTACCGATTTGGAAATAATGAATGAGGAGGCCGTAGTTCTCTATGGACATCCAATGTCCAGTGATGTCCAATTTATGCTTATAGATGAGAGTAATATGGCTTTAGATAATTTGTCAAGTACCTCTTCCACGAGGTCAGATGATGAAAGCGCTCCAACTGACCTGGACCTATTATTTAATAAGATGTGTGCGGAATACAGTAGGTGTGTCCATGAAAACGGGAGGGTACCGCCAAGCCCCTTTTCTCCTCGGTCCACAGAGACAAAATGTAGGACTGGTGCGAACAGTTCATCACGGAAGAAAGGACTCACTAAGTCGGGATCACTAACTAATACTAATCTAATATAATAGTCTAATATATCTAATATAATAGAAAATACTAATATAATAGAAAAGAACTGTCTTTTCTATATACTTTCCCCGGTTCTGTTGCTACCGCGGGCTTTACGCAATCGATCGGATTAGATAGATATCCCTTCAACATAGGTCATCGAAAGGATCTCGGAGACCCATCAAAGTACGAAAGCCGGGATCTTTCAGAAAATGGATTCCTATTCAAAGGACTGCTTTATCCACAAGAATGTCATAAAGGTTTTCTCTTGTCTTCCTCAAAAAGATAGCTTTAGAGAGCAAGTCAAACTCATGATAGGCGAGCAAAATCACGCGCACATGGTTTAGCGGTTTGCTGTGCTCTGTGATCTTATTCTTCTCCAAGACCCGATGCTTCATCTGCTTCTTTAGCTTAGTAGGACTTAAAACACGCTATTGCGTGAAAGATTTCCCAATTTCATTGCAAGAGATGACCGGGTGACTCCTCTAAAGGGATTCGCTAATGGCACAAGAGAGAAATTGCCAATTAATGATACTAATTCCGGATGCCCGATACTAGAGGACAAAAGACCCATTCCCGATAACAGATAGGTGACGACATAGTAAAAGTCTCTTCGTGAGACACTTATTTCTCCGAAACAAGAGACTGTGAAAAATTGAACCTATACTTTTCTTTGAGATTGAAACTCCAAATTATTCTTTTCTTATCAAATATTTATTATTCGTTGATAGATCTAAAGCTTATGCCGTAGAAGCTGACATCAGGCTATTGGCCTTTTATCTTCATCTTCCCTCGTAGAGTGGCTTTATAAGAAAAGACTTTCTCAGTGGAACTAAAAAAAAAGAGTTTGGGCTCTTTTTTTGGGTTGACTTTTAGCCACCCGCGGCGGCTATGCACATGTGTCCCAAAGTGACGTATATTTTTTGGTAATGGGTATACTCGAGAGAAAGGGTTTGGAATTCGACCTCCCCTTATACGCTCTGAAAGGGGGTCATGGACTCATTTTTAGTTTAGGATCCCCTTTCTACATTCAATTATTTATTGAGCATGGTGTGGAATCACCATCATTACACATTCATTCTTGGTCTGGCTGCTGGTCTAGCGAGCCTTCCTAGCCGCCTAGAGTGTTAAAGAAGAGGGCTAAGGAAAAGCAAAAAATTCATTGGGATAGATGTAGGGCCAACAAATTTCTGCCAATTGTAGCGGTGAGTGCTAAGTACTTTCAATTAATAGTTTGCAGGATTTCTAGAATAGGAATAGGCTTTTTCTTTAGAGTAAGACTCTTTGCTTGCTTCTTTCGGGCAGCTCAGCGGATGAGTGGCCGTATTCGACACTTCTTTCTCTTACGGCTAGTGCATTATTTGAGATAGTGGAAAGAGGGTGTGGCAATAGAAAGTTTTGAATCAATAATTCCTCCAAAGTCATTGCTAGTATGTTTAATACAGTTACTGCTTTACCTTAGGCCTCAATTAGCAATCGTAAGGCCGACATGTCTTCATCCCGAAATAAGTAGATGCATAATCTCTTTGAAAGGTAACTTGAATTAGCTGTCGAACTGTGAACCATTGTCACACGTTAGGCCTCCCAATATAATTGATTTGAAGGAGTGAAAAGGGCTTGACTCTTGTGGGATGGGATGTGCTCAGCCGCCTCAAACTCTTTCTGTGGGTCAGACAACTTCCTTATGTCAGCAGACATCATATTGATCTCTCTACTGCTCCCGCAAATGGTGATGTCTCGATTCCCATTGGTCGGTCTGCTATCCGGAACAGATTTTGACTATGAACTTATGAAGAAACTTAAGAACTATGAAATATGAATTTATGAAAGCTATGCATATCTTTTGGAATTGATGTTTATGTTGTAAGGATGCTTTTACATGAAAGTATCAATGAAATTGTGAAATATTTTCTCACATATGGATTCAGACGGTTGAAAGGTTTCCTCACCTATGCTTGAAATCATGTTTAAGGAGCTATTCTATATGACTTAAGATTGGATCGGTAGTTAATAGCGCCTTTCCAAGTATGATATTATGAATATGATTAATTTCGTTTTGGATTTTTACTTAGCACCAAGAGGATATTGAGATGGAGGCTCTTCTGTTAGTAAAGGCAGGGTCTCTAGTAGCAATATCCTTGTCCCTAACTATGTGCCTCCCTAGGATGTATTATTTAGTGGATCCACGTAAGCTAATGGTTCATGGTCCTTACCTTGGTAAGTAAGACATCCTTTTTAGGTGTGGAAGCATGACACCAGATTCCATGTTATAGCTAACATGGTCTATGTCAGTTAATGGTAAACATCCCACAAAAACAAACTAAGTTACTTTCTAGGTATTCACAAAGTGATTTAATATATTGTAGCTTGCATTGACCATATTTTATGACTTGATTTCAAATGTCTTTTTATGATGTAGCTTGGTCATTGCATGTCATGTTAAAGTCCTTCCGACCATGTTTTTATGTTGTTATGCATATTGCCTCATACTTAGTACATTCCATGTACTAATGCATACTTCTACCTATATTATTTCACTAGTGTAGGGTTCGACGCTCCTTCTCCTCCCGCTCATGGCTAGCCGATTTCGCTAAGGATTTGAAGACTTGGTGAGTCCTCATGTTTCGAGAACCATGTCACCTTTATTGCTTTTTTATGTCTTTAGTTTACGGGTTTGGTATGTGGTGTATGGGTTACAACCCAACCACTTCTATATTGCTTAGACTGGCTTGTCAAGACTTATGATTAGACTTCTATTTTTATGTCAAACTCTTTACAATATGAAGTTGTCTTTAAATCTATTTTCTATTATATTGTATGATGTTTGTCAAGAGGCTTGTGTAGGGCCTCTCGGGGTACTATACGCCATGTTACGCCTAGGGTATACTTTGGGTTGGGACAAACACAATCGTTTTTATCAACTAATACTTGACTTAACTTAGTGGTGGACAACTTAAATCGTTAATTATGCCTATGGTTTGCTTAAATTGTTCAATTTTATTAGACGTATCTAAGACGTGAAGTTGCAACCACAACTTCGATATACACTGGTTAGAGTGCATAAACGCGACCTCGCCTTGTGTATCGCATCCTAATTTGAGCCTATTCATCTTGGTTAAACTAAAAGGTTATTTTTATTAAAAGTGTATAGGTCAAGATGAGTAAATGCTACCTCGTCATTTTATTTATATTTCCTTATCTGAGACGCGAAGTTGCAACCTCATGCAAAACGATATATTATTTGTGCCCTCGTTAGCACTTAACACTTAGGAAGCATTTATTATACAAATTTGGGACAACTAATTTTGTCCCTTTTCTCTCATTTCTTTTATTGATTGCAATAGGTCTTGAAAAAAAATTCATCTCACCTTTAATAACCTTATTAAGTAATTAAGCCCTTAGATTTCTTTCTTGAGCCAAATTTTCTGTTGTTGACATATGAGTTCAATGAACTCAAAATCCTAATGCATTATTAACAATAAACAAACTGATTACCATGACCCTATTTGCCAAAAAAAGTAATCAAATATTATAGTGAACTACTCCCAATTAATCCAAATAAATTAGTTCACTTTTAACTTAAAAGCAAGTAAGCAACACATGAAAAATTATTAGAAAAAATAGAAGCATGCCAACCTCGAACTTTCCAATGGATTAAGACCATCAAATTGGCCAACACATCACTGCCAAAAACACTATAACACAAAATTAGGACAAGGAAGAAGAACAACCCCTGTAATCTATGTGATTTTTGGAGAGCTCCATTGATCGGAGTTCGACTATAAACCTCATTAACCCCAATGTTTTTTCTTTGATTGGAGAACTTGGTAGCTGGAAGAAGGTCGATTGGTGGTTTGAAATGGTAGCTATGTGATTTTTGGAGAGCTCCATTGATCGGAGTTCGACTATAAACCTCATTAACCCCAATGTTTTTGCTTCGATTGGAGAACTTGGTAGCTGGAAGAAGGTCGATTGGTGGTTTGAAATGGTAGCTATAATAGAAAACCTGAAATGCAAGAATGTATGAGTTGTTTTTTATTTTTTTAAAGTAACCAGAGTTGTAAATAAGCAAGATAAACTAATACCCATTCATATTATGAATGTCATAAGAATCTACAACCTCAGCTAATGGGTTTAGCTATTCATACTAGAAATGAAAAATACAAAATAAATTATGTTGCGATAATATCGCGGGTTATTAACTAGCAAACAATCCCAAGCAAATAAAATAGAAAAGAAAAATAACACAAGGATTTAACGAGGTTAGGCAAGACTAATCCGCCAAGCAAAATTAGAGAGAGTTTTTCACTTTAAAAAAGAAGAAGAAGAAGTGTATAATCCTTTAGAATCTCCAACTACATCCCCTATATTGTGATCACATGTAGTCTCGAACCTATAAGGAAAAAGTTATCCTGATCCTAGAAGGAGAGTATATTCCTTTTCCAAATCTATTAGGGCAAAGAGTCTCCTAAACCAATAGAGATTATGAGTTTTCAAAGAACAATTCAAGACATAATTAACAAATCGTAATAACAAACATAATTTAAGATTAAAGAAGAAGATGCAAACTTATTGAGTCCAAATGAACACACAAGTGTACGTAAACGTACAAATATTATAGAATTTTTAGGTCATAAATCATACCCACAAAGACTTGTGAATTAACCATTTACTAAATTAAACTAATTATTGTGCTAAACTTCAGAAGCACAAAATTTGACCAGACTGGCACACTGCTTGGCATGTTGCGCTATTCTGTAAAGGGCATTACGTGGTGTGCCGCGTCAGGCTTTTTTTGAGAGAAAATTATTTCAAAGTCAAGTCCAAGATGATTACCTAAGAAAATAACTTTACTAGTATAGATTATATGAACAGAGAAAAACATAACAAATTCATTATTTTGCAAGTGAAGTAATGGGCATTCCATGTTTCCAAAAGATCAATGTAGACCAAATAATGGTTTAACATTTGAATGTAAATAAACTAGACTTTAGTCTTAACGCCAATTAATTGGTTTAACTTCCAGATCTATCAATACAAACTAAAATATTCTTCAATGTTTGGTAAACAAAAAACAATACTTATTGGCTTCAAAAATTGTCTGCATATAAAAGCACTGAAGGCCATAAAAGCCATGTTAAATAGCACCATATTATTTCTTATTGGGATGGGAACCTTCTCCCTCATGGAAAACTTGAACTTGTAAGTAAAGGCCTTTGTTGTGTTTTTCTCTCACAAATTCACAAATACACGTATCAGTTTTCTCCACAAGGTTCTGCTTACATAAACTTCGCCACCCACTAATTAGCCATATTCTACCGTCCTGCCAAATTTTGAGTTTTGCCTCAAATTCTCTGCCAGTAGAGTCGCGAATGGTCATGCTTGAAGGAAGTTCAAGTTGGTAATCTCTCACCACATCAGCCGAAACGTACTACAATTAGGAAAAAAGACATTGTTAAATGAGAATATTATAAGATTGAACTATAAAACAATCAACTAAAATAGTTATAGGTTAATAATTACCAGTTGATTTCTCCTATCTTGACGTATTTTTGTTACAAAGTAAGGATTTTTTTGGCTTAGTTGCACGTCCACTTCTAAATATATCTGTAGCAAATTGGTCATGGGGATCATTCACCTTGCCAGCAGTCGCACTTTTGATTTTAACTGAATAAAAAAAAGTTAACTAGTCAAGTTCACAAACAGAAATAACATGGATACTCAGAGTTACTCTATATGTTTTATTTTACAAGGTCGTCTTTTATTGAACATGGGCTTTAAGAAAGAAATCAGACTTTTACACATATCAAAAGTATTAGAAACTGATATTTAAGTTGATTATTCTTTGTTATTCAAAAAACTAAAAAATAAAAGTTCCCTTAGAAGGCTTGTTTTGTCAGCGGACCAAACGACTAAACCTTTTCAAAAACCATTTAAAACTTGTATCCTTAAATATATCATGACACTTCTATGTATACAAGATCATGTCTAAATATTCGAAGATGTCATTTTTGTAGTAACATACTAACAAGAGAGGAATTGAATTGCATATAAAATGAAATAGAAGAGTAGAATTAAAGATCTTTAATTTGTGTTTACCTTTTGAACGTGGTGCCTTTTTGTTGAATATGCCGGTCCTTTCTTTCTCTTCCTCCTCCTCTTCTTTGTATTCATCCTCTTCATCATCATCATCTTCTTCTTCTTCTGATGGCACCTTTTCTGTGTTTTCACGTTCCATGTCTTCATCCTCTCTTTCTTCTACCATGTTATCCCCATCCCTATCATCATAAGAAGAAATGCTCTTGCTATCTCTAGCCCAAGTATTCTCCTTTGGCTCCACACTCTTTTGACGTTCAACATTCATTTCCTCTGCTTCCTCCACCTTCACAACAAGTTTTAAACCACCAGCTCCTTTCTTTACACATCCAGTTCTTCCATGTAGTTTGAAGTCAAAAATTCTAGTTCCATCATAGTCAAAAATAAAGAAGTCTCCAAGCTCTACGATGTTGTCCTCAATGAATTTCTCCCATCCCTATTCAAAATAAATATGTTTTCCTGATTTGGTTACCCCTATAGGCCACATATTTCCAAACCTATCCCTAAGAAAAACATTCCGAGGTAATATTCCATTCTTGTAATCGATATAATATGTGGGAATTTTCTGCGAAGAAAAAAAAAGCTTCACTTTTGAAAAATAAATGTAGAGCAACATTAATTTCTTCAAATTACATTGACCATATCAGAAAAAGCAACAAGTTTTAGATGAAAAAATATTTCAAATAAACTCAAAGTTTTAGACTTTTGGAGTTATAATTCAATAATGTAACTGTTTTAGAAACTATAAAATGAAATGTGAGGCATTTTCATAGTTTTACCATAAACTTACTTCCTTCAACACTAATAATATTGCTAGTTTGAAATGAAATATGCAATTTCTAACATTGATTGACTAAATTAAACATAATACTAATAAAATATTAGGGATTTAATATCTGTAGAAAATCATACAAAATTTATTTACATCACAAAAAGGCATCTACCCACCTTTTTCTTTTCCTCCCCTTACTCAAAGAACATATATTCAAAAAGTATTAATTAAAAATATTTTATGAAAAAGAATCAACAACGATCATTGATCAAATACATGAATATAAGAACATAAAAAGAGGATGAAAGGAAAAGTACAGTTAAAAAAATATAAAATAACACGAGGCATCAAAGTTTTACAGATCTTAATCTCAACAAAGCCTTCCCCTCCCCCATATATATCCGCTACTTGCATCTCCAAAAGGATAAAAAAAATTCAAGAAAAAGAGTCCAATCAAAGACCTTGAGAGGGGGGAGCATACTTACCAGCCGTTTTGCACTGGTTTCAGGGATGAAAACCTTGAAGAAGCCCTTTTCCATGTTATTTTTGATTATTAAGGTTTAGGAGGATAGCATAGTTGAGGCACAACTTTTTTTTATCCTAAAAGAGAATATGATTGCAAAAAATTATGGTTTAGGATGATAGCACAATTGAGGCGCAACTTTTTTAACCCTAAGAGAATATGATTGCAAAAAATCAGACAAATATTGACATTAAGCCTGTTAAGTGGATTGCGCCAGGTCAGACCAGCCCATTAAAAAAATTTACTCCGATCCCGAGCTAGGTTGGATCACCCATAACTAGGCCGGTACAGTCCGGGCTCAACAGTGCAAAACTTCTATCTGGCCCAGCCCACAACCCGTTAGCCCAATATTTTCGGGTGAACTGGGTCGGGTTTTAGACCAGTGGACTTAAAAGGCCGAGTCTTTATATAATTTGAATTTTTTTTTTATCAACGTTTATTAATTTTAAAGTTTGATTTAATTATCAATATAGTGTACTGTTAACTATTTAATTTTGAAATAATTATAACTATTTATTATAATAGAATACTTATTATATTATATATACTAGTATACGTGTCCGCACGTTGCGCGGTTAGTTGATAAATGTAATTGTAAATATTAATTTATTAACAATTTAAAATAGAACTTATTATTAAATAGTATTATCAAATAAATGTTAAACATTAAATATGTGTAGATAATAACTTTAATAATACATTAAAATCAAAAATATAAATAAAGATTCAAATCCAGCAAATTAAACACTAATCATTCTGCAAAAAAAAAAAAACTTAAAATCATTAAAAATTATAAATAAAAAAAGGAAACAAATCAACAAAAACTAACGGTTTACAGTAATTATTGATAAGAGATTTTAATCCTTAAAAAGTTGCTATATCTATTTAATGCATACACAAATCTCACTGATAGTGTTAATTCTAAACATGAAGTTGATAATAGTGACTACTACAACGTCACATTCAAAGAAGAAGGAAAAAATTCATATAGTCAAAAAAAATTATGCATAGATAGAAATAGAAAAAGAATAAATTGTTTTATACTTTTCAAAATAATTGTTCCCTAATTATTTGGCTTTTTCTACATATACTACGGTTAGATTTTTAAGTAATTATCTTTATGTAAATATTTCATTAACGTATTGACTTATATAAAATTTATAAAGGAACTTCTTTTAAAACTAATAAGCATAAACAAATATTAATTTAATAAGCATAAACAAATAAAAGAACAACTAATAAAACAAAGTATTTAAATATTTATGATAATATGGTTAAAAGTGAGGTATGTCTCGAAAAAATAATGTTTAAAATATTTTAATTTGACGTAATTATTTATTTCATGGTTTTAAATTTTTTTTATTTTAGATAACTACTGATAAAAAAAAGGTTATCAACACAGATTTTTATTGATTATAGGAATATGTAGTAGTGGATGGGTAATGGAGAGTTATAAAACTGTTTTTTTTTACATTAACGTAGTCATTTATATAAAATTTACAGAGGGGCTTCTATTAAAATTAAAAAGCATAAATCAATATTAATTTAATAAGCATTAACAAAAAGTTTATGTACATTATGTACTGTAAAATTTATAAATCCTCACATAAATAAAAACTAATTAGACTAAATAGCTATCCATTACTATGATTAAAAAAATATGGAAATGTTATAAACATATTTGTGTTATTGTAATGACCCTCCAAGTCATTTCTGTGTTAATGCCTTCTTTCTGTCGTTTAGAGCTTTCCTGTAGCGACCCCAAGTCATTTATGACTTGCTGGCACTGACTGTTAGATCGCCTGGTCGTTCGTTTGGGTTTTATGCCCATTTTTCTGTTTTGGAGCTTTTGCACCTTGAAAAGTTGACTTCGGTCATAACTTCAGTAAACGACCTCAGATGAGAATTATGACGGTTTCATCACCTCCGGAAAGACCAAATTAGGCTAGAAGCATGGTTCGCATGAGTCCCGGGGTTTTCGGTGTGAATTTTGGGCGATTAGCTCTTTATCCTTTGGAAATTGGCCTAAGGTTGACTTTGGTCAACTTTCTTGGAAAATGCACTCGGATGAAAATTCCGACAGCACGGTTAGTCTGGAATGCCGAGTTTGGTCTAGAACGACCTTTCGAGAATTACTGGGAGCTTCCGATCAAAATTCGAGGCCCTTGGTAGAATTTGGCAAAAATGGCATATTGGGTGTGGGACCCATTTTTTTGTCGAAATGAACTAGTATGGAAATTTTGACTGCGCCATTGAGTCCGGAATGTCGAAATTAGTGGGCTAGCATATATGGTTTATTTTCATCGGGTCCAAAACGAATTCCGAGGGTCCGTTCGGAGACTTTGAAAAATAGCAAAAATCTGATTGCTGGTGCAGACCTTTAGCGACAAGAATTTAGACTTTTAGCAACCAGAAATGGTCTTTAGCGACTCGTTTCAGGTTTTATAACCCAGAAATTTCAGCTCTCAGCCCTCATTTTCAAATGACGATTTCTCCCTCATCCGATTTGAGTGATTCTTAGTCCTGTATGATCATGGAGATTGTGCCTACGCAATGGAGTGATGGTAATGTGTTTGTGAACCCTCGTCTGTGGTGAATTTCAGCTCAAAGCTACTGCCCATCAGGTGATTAGTTTATGATTTCTTCTTCATTTTAGAACTTCGATATCTCGAGTTCTAGAGCTCCATTTTTGGTGATTCAAAGTACCAAGTGTTTGGGTTTTCATTGGCTTCATGAATTTGAGGTTGGGGTTTGTTGGGAGTACCTCTTTCTGCGTGAAATCGGAGGTAAACCCCTTATTTGGCCTATTTTTGTTAGTTTTAGATTTGCTATTGTTTGGTTGATTGGGAGCAGATCCGACACCTATTTGATAAAGTAGTTTAGGATTAGTGTTGGGGGAAGGATTTGGGACCTTTTGACGGAATCAATTCCAGGAAATTCGGAGCGGGTCCCACTTTGCCCGATTTTGACCAAAAAATTGGTCTATCTCAAAATTTGATGATTTTGGTGTCTAAACGACCGTTTTGACGCTGTGATTCTATTTTTGATAGCGTGGTAGTAGTCTGAGGCTGTTTGGAAAGGGAAAGCTCAGGTTGAGTGACTTGGAGCGCGCGAGATCGGTTATTTGGTAGGTTACGGCTTCCTTTCCTTTTTGACTGAGCTTGAATGTGTAAATACTGTTAGATGACTGTGAATCTGGGGTGGTTAGCTAGGACTGTGATCCTATTCCCGATTTGCCCCAGTTTGAGATTGGTTGTTGGTTGATTTGGCTTAGTATCATGTGTATATACTGTTGTGGGGTATTTGTTGGTGATTATTTGATGTTGCATGAGCGGGTATGAGAACTGTGTTTGTGATTTGCTTCTTATTGAGATTGTGCCTTAGAATAGGCTGTTGTGATGATGACTTAGTCCCACGTACCCTGTTGACTTGAGTATATATCCGACGGCGATTTGGATGACCTAGATCCTTGTAGAATGATACAGCAGATTTGGGTCTGATGGTGTGAGCCTTTGTATAGGCATTCCCATGGCTCCCGTACCTTTCGATTCTTTCCCTTCTATTTTCTGAGATCGTGGGATGCTTTCGAAAGACGTTGCGTTAAGCCGATTGACGGATGAATGGTGTTAGGCTGGGAGCCTTCGTTTGACGTGCTTATGGGTGGCGGCCCGTGATGGTTAGCCTTACGATGCTATGTTCGTAGTGGCTTTATCTGGTTTGAGGTTGTTATCTCCAGTACGAGACTGAGGTTACGTGGTTCGCGTCCGGTTTTTCCAGTGCTAGGCTGACGGGGGTAGGCTATCTGCTCCGATTCGTGAGTGATGTTATAGGAATGCAGCCAGTTATTTCCAGCGCGCATCCGTGGAGCGTGAGCTACTAGTCCCAGGCTATGTTTGAGGTTACTAGGATGAAATCAGTATTTCCAGTGATTGGACTGTTGAGCGTGGATTGATTAGCTCCCGTTCCAGACTGACGTTCTCGGTTTGAGTCCGGTATTTCCAGGTCGAGACCGTAGAGCGAGAGGTATTATTCCACTCTGAGACTGACGTTTTTGGTTAGAGTCCGGCATTTCCAACTCGTGACTGATGATTTGGGCTGGGCCCATGTGTTGATGCTCGAGCAGGGCTCGGATATGGTTTATGATCGAGCTGGGCTCGAAGGTTGATTTTGATTGAGTTGGGCTCAGGTATTGCTTGTGATTGGGCTGGGCCCAAACGATGGTTTCAGGGTCCGGGACCTTTGGTTCGAGGTTTATGGAATCGGTATTACTTCGCTTCTATAGTGAGCTCTTCTATGTACCTGTCGGGCTTTTGGGGGTCCGTTCAGGTTTTTATTTCAACTTGCACACGAGTGTGCCTAGCGGGTCTTATGGGGGACCCAACTAGGTTTAGTTAGCTAGTTATCTTCGGTTGGTTATCGTTGTTCGGTTTTTGTTTTGTTGACCTCTATTGTTACTGTTGTTGATTTTATCTTGTCTACCTTTGTTTACCTTTCTTGCTCAGTCGGCCTATGATGCCTACTGGGTAACTGTGGTTTGGGTACTCATATTACACTCTGCATCTATTTTTGTGATGCAGGTTCGAGCATCAGTTATCAGCGTTGAGATCGGGCCGGGAGCTGTCAGTTCGAGAGACTAGGGTGAGCACTTGGCGTCTTGGGATTACCAGTTTCCTTCAGTTTATATATTTTGGCTTGCCTTTTGTTTTCGAGACAGTTGTTTGAGTGGTCCACTTTCGGGACTTGTACTCTTTTTAGTTATTCTGTAATCGTGACTTCCAGATTTAGGGAGATGTTGTATATATATTTTGGTCGTGTTCCAGCTTTCCTTATATGTTCTCTTCTATGCTTCGGCTTGGTCATGAATTAGTTTCCACTCTTAGTCCCGTTACTGTTAAGTTCTGGGATAGAGTTTGGATGGCCTATCGGAGGGTCGTAGGCGTCATCATGACCTGAGAAATTGGGTCGTGACAAATTGGTATCAGAGCCTATGTTCATTGGTCTCACGTGTACAGAACTAACGTTTAGAAGAGTCCTGCGGATCGGTGCGGAGACGTTCATAACTTATCATCGGGAGGCTACAGGATGTTCTTAGGATGTTTTCTTACCTTATATCTTTTCGTGCGTTGTTTGTCAGTTGGTTTCTTGAAATATTATTCCACTCTGTTACTGGGATGGCTCGTACGCGTAGAGGATGTGGTGCTACGGTGCTAGACCGAGGTCGAGGTCGAGGTCGAGGGAGGATTTCGGAGCCCGAGCCCGAGCTTCCAACAGAGCAGATTCTGCCTCAGCCGGTGGCGCAGGGACCAGCCCAGCAACCACCAGTTCCAGCTGTTGTGCCAGAAGTACAGGTCTTGCTTGTCCAGTTGTTGGCGGCTATTACGGGTAAGCAGCTCCAGCACCAGTTCTAGAGCTGGTTCAGGCTCAGTAGGACCATCCTGTGTTAGCGGCACCTGAGGTTGTTCAGCCGCCAGCACCAGCTGTGGTTCATCCAGACCCGTTGGACAGGGTCATGCCTTTGCGAGAGCAGAAGATGCTCGGTGTGTTTCTCAGATTGGCACCACCGAGATTCTCAGGGGCTGAGGGAGAAGATGCTCGCGAGTTCTTGGCTACCTGCCATGAGCAGTTGCAGACTTTGGGTTTGGTGGAGTCTAGAGGAGAAGACTTCACAGCTTACCAGTTGGACGGACCAGCTAGACAGTGGTGGCGTTCGTTTATTGGGACTAGGCCAGTTGGTTCTCCACCGGTGTCGTGGGAGAAATTTGATGAGGCTTTTCTTGACAGGTACATTCCACGGAGTGTGAGGGACCACCTCCGTGATGAGTTCTCGAGATTAGAATAGGGCTCCATGACTGTATCTGAGTACAAGGCTCGATTTCTGGAGTTGTCTCGTCATGCTACTATGATCCTGCCCACAAAGGAGGAGAGAGTCCGATTCTTCGTGAAAGGGTTGAGACTGCAGCTGAGGATTAAGTCTCAGTCACTGTTGGCAGCGAGTTGTTCATTTTTGGAGGTGGTGGACCATGCCCGTACTATTGAGCACCTTCGTTACGAGGCCCAAGGGGGCAGCAGCAAGAGGTTCAGGCTGGATAGCAGGGCCAGTGGATCCCGTCGCAGATCGAGGGTTGCTCGGGAATAGGTTACTCAAGGGTTTTTGCCAGGGCTATCCAGCAGCCCATTTCAGGCAGCATTACAGACTTCTGCTGGTGACCAGTTCAGCCATAGCTATTCTAATGCCGGTCCGAGTTAGGGCCGAGGTGGGTTTTATCTAGGTTCATCGAGTCGGGGTGGCCGACCTCCAGCAGCTAGCAGGTCTTCTCAGAGTTGTTTCACTTGTGGGGAGCTGGGACATTGGGCCAAGGAGTGGCCTTCTTCTTCCAAAGCAGCTTTACCAGCACCACAGGCAGCTAGGCCGGTATCAGCAGTGGCACCTCTAGTCAGAGGAGGGGGTCAGCATCAGGGGGCCCGGGGAGGTCCCAGGGGAGGCAGTAGTGGTGACAGAGTTGATGCGAGAGGTAGAGGCGCCCAATGCGACCTTTATGCAGCTCCAGCTAGAGCAGAGGCCGAGGGGCCTGATGACGTGAGCACAGGTACGGTTCTTTTATGCCATCAGTCCGCTTCAGCATTATTTGACCCAAGTTCTACCTATTCATATGTGTCTGATTATTGTGTGCCTCGATTGGGAGTGAGTCCTGAGCCCTTATCTGTGCCTTTGCGTGTTTCGACCCCAGTAGAGGATTCTTTAGTAGTGGATCAGGTGTGTAGATCCTGTGTGGTGGCTATTAGAGGGCAGGACACTCTTGTCGATCTTATTGTGATGTGTATGATAGATTTTGATGTGATCCTTGGTATGGATTGGTTGTCCTCTCATCGGGCGGTCTTGGACTGTTATGCCAAGACCGTGACTTTAGCCCTTCCCGGTATCCCACTGGTGGTGTGGTAGGGCTCTTGTAGTCGCACACCGGTTAGGTTGATTTCTTATATGCGAGCTCAGAGGTTGGTGGACAGCAGGTGTTTGACATACTTGGCATATGTTAGAGACAGGAGTAGGGAGGACCCTACAGTTGATTCAGTACCTGTTGTTCAAGAGCAGCTGTGTTTTCAAAGATAGACCTGAGGTCCGGTTATCATCAGTTGAGGATCCGAGCAGAGGATATCCCTAAGATAACTTTTAGGACTCGATATGGCCATTATGAGTTCCTGGTTATGTCTTTTGGGTTGACTAATGCCCCTGCCGCATTTATGGATCTAATGACTCAAATGTTTAGGTAGTACTTAAACTCCTTCGTCATTGTCTTCATCGATGACATCTTGGTATACTTGCGGAGCCACAGAGATCATGAGCAGCACTTGAGGACAGTGCTCCAGACTTTGAGAGACTATCGGCTTTATGCCAAGTTCTCAAAGTGCGAGTTTTGGTTGGAGTCTGTAGCATTCTTGAGGCAAGTGGTGTCCAAGGATGGCATTATGATTGACCCGACGAAGATTGAGGCTATCCGTGGTTGGGCTAGGCCCATTTCTGTGACTGAGATTCGGAGCTTCGTTGGACTAGCGGGGTATTATAGATGCTTTGTTGAGGGTTTCTCCACATTAGCAGCGCCTTTGACGCGGTTGACTCGCCAGGACATTCCATTTGTGTGGTCGGAGGAGTGCGAGAAGAGCTTTCTGAGACTTAAGGAGTTGCTTACTATCGCTCCTATCTTGACTCTTCCAGTTGAGGGCGAGGGCTTCACGGTCTACTGTGACGCATCCGATGTTGGTTTGGGTTGTGTTCTTATGCAGCAGGGCCGAGTTATTGCATATGCGTTGAGGCAACTTAAGCTGTATGAGCGCAACTACCCCACTATGACTTGGAGTTGGCGACGGTAGTTTTCGCGCGTAAGATTTGGAGGCACTACCTGTATAGAGTCCATTGCGAGATTTACACTGATCACCGGAGTGTCCAGTACATCATGACTCAGAGGGACCTTAATTCTAGGCAACGTTAATGAATTGAGCTCCTGAAGGACTATGACTTGTCTATTCTCTACAATCCGAGCAAGGCGAACGTAGTAGCGTATGCCTTGAGTCGGAAGGCGGTGAGTATGGGTAGTCTAGCCTTCCTTTGTATTGTGCAACGACCCCTGGCTTTGGACATTCAATCCTTAGCCAATCAGATGATTAGACTGGATGTTTCAGATTCTAGCAGAGTATTAGCTTATGTTGGGGCTCAGTCGTCTCTGCTTTATCAGATCTGTAGTCATCAGTTTGAGGATGAATCTTTGGTAGCGCTCAGAGATAGGGTGCTGGCAGGTGATGCAGCGCAGGCTACCTTAGATTCAGATGGGGTTTTGAGGTTTGCTAGCCGATTGTGTGTTCCTAGAGTTGTTGATTTGATCCAGCTGATTCTTAGCGAGGCCCATGATTCCAGATATTCTATTCATTCGGGCACAGCTAAGATGTATCGTGATTTGAGGTAGCATTACTGGTGGAATGGCATGAGGAGGGACATCTCAAACTATGTGTCCCACTGTTTGAGTTGCCAGTAGGTTAAGGCCGAGCATATGAGGCCTAGTGGAGAGTTACAGAGATTACCCATTCCCGAGTGGAAGTAGGAGCGAATCACCATGGACTTTGTTGTTGGGTTACCACGGACTCCTAGGGGTGTTGACAGTATCTGGGTCATCGTGGATCGATTGACCAAGTCAGCACACTTCATCCCTGTTCATACTTCCTATCATGCGGAGAGGTTAGCCCGTATCTACATCAGGGAGGTAGTCCGTCTTCATGGTGTGCCTGTTTCTATCATCTCAGACCGGGGCCCACAGTTCACTTCAAGTTTTTGGAGAGCATTTCAGGTGGAGTTGGGCACCCGTGTAGATCTTAGCACAACATTTCACCCGTAGACTGATGGCCAGTCAGAGCGTACTATTCAGGTTCTTGAGGATATGTTGCGGGCCTGTGTTATAGACTTCGAAGGTCTATGGGATAATTTCTTGCCCTTGGCGGAGTTTGCGTATAATAATAGCTACCATTCCAGCATCCAGATGGCCCCGTTTGAGGCCTTGTATGGTAGGCGTTGTCGCACTCCAGTCGGTTGGTTTGAGTCTACGGAGCCTAGGCCGCATGGTACAGACTTATTCCAGGAGTCCTTAGAGCATGTGAGCTTGATCCAGGATAGGCTCAGGATGGCTCAGAGTAGCCAGAGGAGTTATGTAGATCGCTGGCGCCGAATGTTGTGTTTTGCCGTGGGTGATAGAGTATTCCTCCGAGTATTGCCTATGAATGCCGTGATGAGATTTGGGAGGCGGGGCAAGCTTAGCCCCAGGTATATAGGGCCTTTTGAGATATTGAGGGCAGTTGGCGAGGTGGCTTATGAGTTAGCCTTACCTACAGCATTTTCAGCCGTGCATCCAGTTTTCCATGTCTCCATGCTGCGCCGATATGTTCCAGATGAGTCACATGTTCTCGAGTACGATGTTGTTGAGTTGGATGACCGCTTGACTTATACAGAGGAGCCAATTGCTATTTTGGCCAGAGATGTGAGGCAGCTGAGATCCAGAGTCCTTCCTGTGGTTAAGGTCCGTTGGAGGCATCGTCCAGACGAGGAGGCTACCTGGGAGATAGAGCGGTAGATGCAGGAGCAGTTCCCCAGCTTGTTTGAGCCCTCAGGTACTTCTTTATCCTTACTTTTGCGAACGAAAGTCCTTTTAGTAGTGGATATTGTAATGACTCTCCACGTCATTTTTGTGTCAATGCGTTCTGTCTGTCGTTTAGATATTTCCTGTAGTGACCCCAAGTCATTTATGACTAGCTGGCACTAACTGTTCAATCGCCTGATCGTTCGTTTGAGTTTTATGCCCGTTTTTCTGTTTTGGAGCTTTTGAACCTTGAAAAGTTGACTTCGGCCATAACTTTAGGTAAACGACATCAGATGAGAATTATGACGGTTCCATCAGCTACGTAAAGATGAAATTAGGCTAGAAGCATGGTTTGCATGAGTCCCGGGGTTTCTGGTGTGAATTTGGGGCCGATTAGCTCTTTAGCCTTATGAAATTGGCCTAAGGTTGACTTGGTCAACTTTCTTCGAAAACGCACTCGGATGAAAATTCTGACAGCATGGTTAGTTTTGGAATGCCGAGTTTGATCTAGAACGACCTTTCGATAATTACCGGGAGCTTCCGATCAAAATCTGAGGCCCTTGGTAGAATTTGGCAAAAAATGGCATATTGGGTGTGGGACCCATATTTTTGTCGAAACAACCTTTTATGGAAATTTTGACTGCGTCATTGAGTCCGGAATGTCGAATTTAGTGGGGTTGCATATCTGGTTTATTTTTATCGGGTCCCGAACGAATTTCGAGGGTCCATTCAGAGACTTTGAAAAATAGCAAAAATCTGGTTGCTGGTGCAGACCTTTAGTGACTAGAATTTAGACTTTTAGCGACCAGAAATAGTCTTTAGCGACCAGTTTTTGATTTTATAACCCAGAAATTTCAGCTTTCAGCCCTCATTTTCAAATGACGATTTCTCCCTCATCCGAGCTCCGATTTGAGTGATTCGAAGTCTTGTATGATCATGGAGATTGTGGCTACGCAGTGGAGTGATCGGAATGTATTGGTGAACCCTCGTTTGTGGTGAATTTCAGCTCGAAGCTGCTGCCCATCAGGTGATTGAAAGTCCCAAGTGTTTGGGTTTTCATTGGCTTCGCGGATTTGAGGTTGGGGTTCGTTGGGTGCACCTTGTTCTGTGTGAAATCAGAGGTAAACCCCTTATTTGACCTATTTTTGTTAGTTTTAGATTTGTTATTGTTTGGTTGATTGGGAGCGGATCCGACCCCTATTTGATAAACTAGTTTAGGATTAGTTTTGGGGGAAGGATTTGTGACCTTTTGACGGAGTCAATTTCGGGAAATCCAGAGCGGGTCCCACTTTGCCCGATTTTGACCCATAATTTGGTCTATCTCCAAATTTGATGATTTTGGTGTCTAAGTGACCGTTTTGACGCTGTGATTCTATTTTTGATAGAGTGGCAGCAGTCTGAGTCCGTTCGGAAAGGGAAAGCTCGGGTTAAGTGACTTGGAGCGCGCGTGATCGGCTATTTGGTAGGTTACGGCTTCCTTTCCTTTTAGACTGAGCTTTAATGTGTACATACTGTTAGATAACTGTGAATCTGGGGTGGTTCGCTAGGACTGTGATCCTGTTCCCGATTTGCCCAAGTTTGGAATTGGTTATTTGGTGATTTGGATTAGTATCATGTTATAGGTTAGGTTGTTGACTTGATTTGTTGTATATACTGTTGTGGGGTATTTGTTGGTGATTACTTGATGTTGCATGAGAGGGTATGAGAACTGTGTTTGTGATTTGCTGCTTATTGAGATTGTGCCTTAGAATAGGCTGTTGTGATGATGAGTTAGTCCCACGTACCCTGTTCACTTGAGTATGTATCCGACGGCGATTCGGATGACATAGATCTTTGTAGAATGATATAGCAGATTTGGGTCTGATAGTGTGAGCCTTTGTATAGGTGTTCCCGTGGCTCTCGTACTTCCGATTCTTTCCCCTCTATTTTATGAGATCGTGGGATGCTTCCGGAAGACGTTACTTTGAGCCAATTGACGGTTGAATGGTGTTAGGCTGGGAGCCTTAATTTGACGTGCCTGTGGGTGGCGGCCCGTGATGGTTAGCCTTACGATGCTATGTTCGTAGTGGCTTTATTTGGTTTGAGGTTGTTAGCTCCAGTATGAGACTGAGGTTACGTGGTTCGCGTCTGGTATTTCTAGCGCTAGGCTGACGGGGGTAGGCTATCCGCTCTGGTCCGTGACTGACGTTATACGATTGCAGCCAGTTATTTCCAGCGCGCGTCCGTGGAGTGTGAGCTACTGGTCCCAACCCGTGTTTTGACGTTACTAGGACGGAATCGGTATTTCCAATGATTGGACTGTTGAGCGTGGATTGATTAGCTCCCGTCCGAGACTGACGTTCCCGGTTTGAGTTCGACATTTCCAGCTCGAGACCATAGAGCGAGAGGTATTATTCTAGTTTGAGACTGACGTTTCCGGTTAGAGTCCGGCATTTCCAGCTCGTGACTGATGATTTTGGCTGGGCCCATGTGTTGATGGTCGAGCGGGGCTCGGATATGGTTTATGATTGATTTGGGCTCGAAGGTTGATTTTGATTGAGTTGGGCTCAGGTATTGGTTGTGATTGGGCTGGGCCCAAACGATGGTTTCAAGGTCCGAGACCCTTGGTTCGAGGTATATGGAATCGGTATTACTTCGCTTTTGTAGTTAGCTCTACTGTGTACCTGTCGGGCTTATGGGGGTCCGTTCATGTTTTTATTTAAACTTGCGCACGAGTGTGCCCAGCGGGTCTTATGGGGGGCCCAGCTGGGTTTAGTTAGCTAGTTATCTTCGGTTGGTTATCGTTGTTCGATTTTCGATCTGTTGACCTCTGTTGTTACTATTGTTGATTCTATCTTGTCTGCCTTTGTTTACCTTTCTTTCTAAGTTGGTCTATGATGCCTACTTGGTACCTATGGTTTTGGTACTCATACTACACTCTGCATCTATTTTCGTGATGCAGGTCCGAGCACTAGTTATCTACATTGAAATCGGGCCGGGCTGTCAGTTCGGGTGACTAGGGTGAGCACTTGGCGTTTTGGGATCACCAGTTTCCTTCTGTTTATATATTTTGGCTTGTCTTTTGTTTTCGAGACAGTTGTTTGAGTGGTCCACTTTCGGGACTTGTACTCTTTTTAGTAGTTCTGTACTCGTGACTTCAAGATTTTGGGAGGTGTTGTATATATATTTTTGTCGTGTTCCAGCTTTCCTTATATGTTCTATTGTATGCTTCCGCTTGGTCATGGATTAGTATCCACTCTTAGTCCCGTTACTGTTAAGTTCTGGGATAGAGTTTGGCTGGCCTACCGGAGGGTCGTAGGCGCCATCATGACCTGAGAAATTGGGTCGTGACAGTTATAGTGAATGTCTATTATGTGGAGTCCTTTTAGGGTATGGTTAGGAATCCTACTTGGGGACCAAGTCAATTTTCCCCTATAAATAGAGGGGTTCTCTTCATTGTAAATCACATCTGTGAATTCCTTAATATCTTCTAGAGGAATAAGAAGTCTCCTCTCTTCTCCTGCTCTATTCTTCTTCCTATTTTATATAGTTTCATAACACATTATTAGCACGAGTCTCTTTCATTCTTAATTTAAAATTATCAGGTACGTTTGATTTCATTGTTGGATTAGTATGAACAGAAATTGCTTCGGCAATATTTGGTTTTTCCGTAGATATCAAGCCCTAGTCAAGAAATATGGTTGAAGTGCTAGATTGAATACAATTACATGTCATATTGTGATAGTCAGGTTACGTTGATGCAAGTTTTCTTTTAGCCGAAAAAATAAAATTAAATAATATGTTTGACCACTAATATTCCTACAGTTATACTAATGCTTGCATACCATAAAGGTTTCCTCTTTTCAATTAGTTTGAGTATGATCAAAATCTGGTTGGTTTATCAATTTTATAAAGGCATTAATTATCTTATGTAATTAGTATGACTTGATCTAGTATGTTGTTTCATCGGTAAGTACTGGACATATGTGTTTTTATTGTTCAGGAAGATTTAGTACGTCTACATCAACATATCACTGTAAATAATAATTTATTATTGTTTCAAAATATTTGATGATACAATTATGATTCATTATCAATTATTTATCATAAACTTGGAATTTATTATATTATCCATTGAGGATAAGACGATGGATTCAAGTCTTATCGATTTATGGCCTAAGACGTTTTTGTATGTGTAAGATGAGGATTCATTTCCAATCGCACTAAGAGGGTGAGACATCAAATTTATGTCTTGATGCATCGTGATGAAAGATGTTGAATTTAAGTCACATCGATTTATATATGGCATAACAAGCCTTTATATGGATAAGATGTTGGGTTTGAGTATCAATGCACTATATTGATAATATATTGACTATTAAAGCAACCAGTGTGCTTTTGATGAAAATTAGTCATGAAACTTTTTCTATTGAAATCGCTCCATTCCCTAAAGTGAATGTGGTAGCAGTGCATAATATGTCTGAAAGAAGACAAGTAATTGAATAATTCACATGAATGTGGAATGAGACATTAAGTTATCATAATTTGATGTACATATATGATTGTGTTCCATTCATGAAGAATGAGAACTTTTGATAAATGCTAAAAAGATAGATCCATTCTCTGAAGTGAATATGAATGAGGTGTAAGCCCAACATGCTAGGCGTGGAAACGATCGCGACTTTCGGTCATGGACGTGGTATCACCAAGAATGTCTCTGTGCAGACATATGTTATAAAAAAGTTCTCTACTTTATCTTTTGGCTTGTATTGGACAAGAATTAGTGCAATTGAGGCACATTCTATAGTAAATCGGAAGTTTACTAATTAATTCTAATACTTAGATCGTCTGGGACATCTGGATCTATAACAATAAGTCGGATTATAGAAAATTTAAATAGACATCCATTAAAGAACTAAAGATTCTTTTAAATGGTGAATTTTCTTGTATTGCTTGTTATCAAGACAAGTTAACGTTGAGACCATCATCAACGAAAGTTGAGATTGAGTCCCTGCGTTCTTGGAACGTATACATGGGGATATTTGTGGACCTATTCACCCACCTAATGGGTTGTTTACTAAAGCAAAAGGAACATGTCATAGTAAACTTGGAGTTTACTAGTACTAATACTTTTATTAGCTAGCATGGTTGATTTGGTCATCGCGAAGATGTGCATATATTGAAGAACTAGAAGATTCTTCAAGAATTCTTTATGTTGCTTGTTCTCATGATAAGTTGATTGGATCAACTAATGTTGGGACTAAATCCCTAAAATCTGAAAAGTATAATAGGTTAATATGGACCCATTCACCTGTCATGTGATATTTGAAAATATATACATTTATAAGATAATCACATGTGCATGTCAACCTGCAGTTTGACATTTGCAAAATTGTGTGTCCAATATAACTGAGTTAAGAACACAACTTTCAAAATACATAATCAAGACAATTCATCTTGATAATATTGATAAATATCCAAACTGGTGTGACATTAAATGTCTCAGATAGATAGTCAACCATTGCTTATGAAAACACAATTTCATGGTCTGAAATATAATGTATTACATACTAAAGTAAATGCATGCATTAGACTAATAAATTATGATAAATATTTCTCTTAATTGATTTATGGTCAGGGACCAAATATTTTCCATCTAATAATTTTGATGTGCGGTATATGATTAATGAATATATTATGATGCACAAAGATCAATTTTCCTAAATAGATTGAGATGTATGTTAGTTTATCTAACAAAAGGGGGAGATAAGAAACAATCAAGAGTGGCAAATGCTCCTATTGAATGTCCTAAAGGATAGAGTCTAAGACATGCATGAAGCATGATAGACTATTTGGTTCTAAATAAAATAATCCTTGAAAAAGGGGGAGGAGAAAAAGAATCAAAATGATCATAATAAGGAGGCAATATGTGCTCTTAATAGAGCCTACGACATACCACTTCATGAAACCTCATGAGAGGGATAGCTACCTGAAAATAATGAAGTGATGAGATCTCAATAAGTTATGTCGTATGTGAATCGATACAAAATGATATATCATGGACGATATCTTTGATAAAATATAGCACAATATTGTAAAAGATTATGAGGATCTAAATTCTATCGTCTATTAAAGCATGCTAACGTAGAAATGTTTATCAAGTGAAAAGTGAAATGATGCATCTTGGTAAGAGTAAAACTTATTTGACTTGCAATCTAGATACTAGAAGATATCATACATTTAATATTGAATGTTGTCACTTGACAAAATAGATATGAGAATATCATATGGATTCAATATGCATGAATCATATGTAAGTTTTTGAAAAACTTGTTTATAATTCTCACACGGATTAAATCAATCAGGAATCTTTTGTATTGTTATGCAAGTTAATAACTTGAATTGAACACTTGAAGAGTTTTCAAAAGTCAATAGATTGTTTGCTTAAAGAAGTTGAAGTGAGGAACTTGCAGAATTCTTTGATCCAGAAGGATAATTCATAAAAGGAGATAGAAGGAAGCACATTTCGTCAAAACTTTTCTAACACATGAGCTCCCAAGAATGGTGATATCAACATGCAACAGGTTTGTCCAAGTAATAATATGGCTGGTTTATTCGCCAAGTCTCTACCAACTACAACTTTCAAGAAGATGGTGCACAAGTTTGGAATGCGAAGATTCAAGTCTTTGGATTGATGTTCACATTAGGGGGAGTTAATACACGATGTACGCTTTTTCCCTCACAAGGTTTTGTCCCATTGGGTTTTCCTTTGTAAGGTTTTTAATGAGGCATCCATAATGCATATTATTAGATATGTGTACTCTTTTTCCTTCACACAAATTTTTTTTCCAATTGAGTTTTATCTAGTAAGGTTTTAACGAGGCACATAATCTACCGACATTCAAGGGGAAGTGTAATAAACATATTTTTGTTATAGTGAATGTCTATTATGTGGAGTCCTTTTAGGGTATGGTTAGGAATCCTACTTGGGGACCAAGTCAATTTTCCCCTATAAATTTAGGGGTTCTCTTCATTGTAAATCACATATGTGAATTCCTTAATATCTTCAAGAGGAATAAGAACTCTCCTCTCTTCTCCTACTCTATTCTTCTTCCTATTTTATATAGTTTCATAACAAGAAATATGAATTTTAATAAAATAGTATAAAAGTATAATTAATACAGGCAAATGAAATAACTATAAAAGAAACTTTAAAATGTGATAAAAAAGTTTTGATTTTATTTTTTTATGTTTTAAATAGTTAATATTTGATTCAAAAGTTATCCTATTTACAACAAAATTGTGATTTTGATAGAATTAATAATTTTAAAATATTAATTATATTTTTTGTATAATTAAATCGATCTCTTTAATTATTATATATTTAATTTGAAAATTATAATTAGTTTAGAATTTTAATTAATACAGGCAAATAATATAACTATAAAAGAAACTTTAAAATGTGATAAAAAAATTTTGATTTTATTTTTTTATGTTTTAAATAGTTAATATTTGATTCAAAAGTTATCCTATTTACAACAAAATTGTGATTTTGATAGAATTAATAATTTTAAAATATTAATTATATTTTTTGTATAATTAAATAGATCTCTTTAATTATTATATATTTAATTTGAAAATTATAATTAGTTTAGAATTTTAAAAATTCTAACGGTTTAGGTATTATTATAATTATAATTATAATTATAATAATAATTACTACTACTACTATTATTATTATTATTATTATTATTACTAATATTACTACTATTATTATTATACTATTATTATTACTATTACTATTATTATTATTATTATTATTATTATTATTATTATTATTATTATTACTATTACTATTTCTATTATTATTATTATTATTACTATTATTACTATTATTATTATTATTATTATTATTATGATTATTACTATTACTATTATTATTACTATTATTATTATAATTACTATTATTATTATTATTATTATTATTATTACTTTTTAATTATTATTATTATTATTATTATTATTATTATTATTATTATTATTATTATTATTATTATTATTATTACTATTATCATTATTATTGTTATTGTAATTATCATCATTATTATTATTATTATTATTATTATTATTATTATTATTAAAAATATAATAACTTTTTACTATTAATTTTTATCAATTAGTTCTTTCAAAAAATAGAAGTTCGATAAATATAATAATTAAATCATGTGATACAGATTGATTTGTTAGAATGACTGTAGTTAGTTTTGAATTTGAAATGAAAATAAGGTATTCCATTGTTACGTACTCCTAAAATTTAGCACCATTATCTATATATATTATTTATAGTTTTAATTTTTTAACTTTTACATTTTAAAAATTCATTAAAAAATTAGGCAATTAGCAATTTATTAGGAACAAACACATTCAATTTATTTAAAAAATAAAAAAGAGAGATCAATACAACAGTTTTTAAGGTAAACAAATTTTAAAAATTGTTTTTAATTTTGTTTGAAAATGTTTTGTTTTTAAAATTGTTATTTATTATTTAATATATCTACAAATTTTGTGGTGTTGACATGTGACACGTTTTACTTCTTCTATTATATATAGATAGATACTTACAATGTATACCAAAGAAGCATCTGCCAACGTTAACCCATCGGCCTCTCAACATGTCACTTGGCTTTAGGATTGCACCTGACATCCCAAAAAACGTGTAATACACACACACACACACACACACTTAGAATGGATACGAAATATACACACAATATACTATCGATAATAATAGTATATACAAGGTATAAAACTTACAATATATAAAAGTTACAACTTACGACTTAGAAGATACTAAAATAATAGTATTTTGAATTTTTATATGTCAGTACTTCTTTAAGTAATATTTGCTAACATTATTTTTTCAAGTATTGACTTATTATAGTGACTGCAAATTTAACCTTCAATATATGGTTATGTAAAGTAATTAAAATTATTTAATTAAAGATATACAATTTTTATTAAAAAGAAATGAAGAAATGCAAAGATTCCCTTTGATTTTATTTTCTCCTTTTTCTTCTCCTTCTCCTTCTGGTTATGTAAAGTAATTAAAATTATTTAATTAAATATATAAACATTTTATTAAAAAGAAATTAAGAAATGCAAAGACTCAATAAGCCTTTGACTTTATTTTCTCCTCCCCCTTCTCCTTCGTCTTCTCCTGCTCCTCCTGCTCCTCCTCCTGCTGCTTCTGCTTCTCCTTCTCCTTCTCTAGCTCCTTCTCCTCCTCCTTCTTCTCCTTCTCCTTCTCCTTCTCCTTCTCCTTCTCTTTCTTCTTCTTCTTCTTCTTGTAATTAAAATTATTTGATTAAAGATATACACATTTTATTAAAAAGAAATTAAGAAATGCAAAGACTCAATTAGCCTTTGACTTTATTTTCTCCTCCTCCTTCTCCTGCTTCTGCTTCTGCTTCTGCTTCTCCTTCTCCTGCTTCTGCTTCTGCTTCTGCTTCTCCTTCTCCTTCTCCTTCTCCTTCTCCTTCTCCTTCTGCTTCTCCTTCTTCTTCTTCTTCTTCTTCTTCTTCTGTATCTTGTGATCTTCCTTTATTTC